>LNAC01000066.1:5188302-5337797 GCA_002007465.1 Ailurus styani | reverse complement strand
TCACAGACCTGTACCCCTTGGGCAAATAATAAAAATAAAATTAAAAAAAAAAAAAAAGTTTCATTTGTTCCTTTGGGAACACCCAGTATGTTCTATTAGTCAAGTGTGTTAGAGTCCTAGAAATATCCAAGCTCTCCTTGGACCAACTCCTGGAAAATGTACGTGTGAACTGATAGCTTTCTGTGAAATCTTTCCCAACCATCTCATATTTTCCCAGCAGGAACAGAAATGTGTAGTTATTTACCAAGAAGAGCAATTTGCCTCAGACTATCCAATAGCTGAATTAGTGGATCTGGAAAGAAAAGAGTGAGGGGGCAAAGATCCATTTGGAAATAACTTTTGTGGGTATTATACCCTATTGACCATGAAGTTGAGAGTGATCACACCTCACCTGATTCCATCCTAATGCCCATTTAAAAGGCATTAAATGGCATTAATGGTAATCCCTTCCTCCCACCCTCCCTCCCTTCTTTCCTTCGTTCCTCCCTCCCTCCCTTCCAATAGAACATTTCTCTCCTGTTCCCCTGGTAGGCAATAATGTGAATTGAATTTAGCTCCTCGATACAGCTTTACCACTGTGGTCATTAGGACGCAGTGTTGCTTATGGGAAGTCACTTTTGCCAGAAACAATAGAGTCAAGGTGTCCATAAACTTGTAACAGTTTTATATGTCACTGAGTTTATAATTTACTAGTGCCATCTGGAAGGGAAGGAAGACTATTTACAGTGTCATTGGTCCATAGGGAGATATGAGACATACTTTCCGACCTGCTCAAATTCTCATCTCCTCCATGACACCATCCCGTATAGCTTCAGTTGGAATTAATCTCTCCTTATCCATTCTGTTATTATGTGTGGCCCTTCTATTATAACAGTTTTAATAGTCTGACTTGAATTACAGCTACTTTTATGGATATCTGCCTCTTCCACGTATGTCTCTGTCAAACAGAGACTCTATCTTGCTCATCCACACATCTGTGCCCTGCACATAATAAACATTAGCAGGTATTTTTTGAAATGAAATTCTGAAATATATATTTGTTGATATACAAGAGGTAAAATAGCACTAAATTCCCAAATAGAGAAGCTTCGAAAATGCCACTCAAACATGTTAATATCTACTAGTATAAAATTTTTAAAAATAGTGAAATTTATTGAGTGTTTACCATATGTCCAATACTGTGCTAAGAACTTGCACATCATCTTATTTAATCCTCAGAATAAATTGATGAGATAGGAACCTCAATTATGTCCACTTTCAAGATGAGGAGATTGAGGCCAGGCAAGTTAAGCACCTGCCCAGCCCAAGTGGCAGGTGTGGTGTTTGACAGCTTGTCTGTCTAAATACAGACAATGCCTCAATCCTGCATCATTGTCTTACAATATCTCTTAGTCTTACAATATCTTTTAGTCAAGAGATAAAATTACACATGTAAATCCTGTCTGTGCCAATCTGTTAGAATACAGTTTTATATACTTGTCCAGTTCTCTGTGATTTGCCTATTACAGTTCTTAGTACCAACATGGTAAGAAAATCCTTGAATTTAAGAGCCAGGAGGGATTGCAGGAACAATCTAGTCTGAATTCTTTTCCACATGTATAGGTAAGGCCAGCAAAGCCATTTCACTCAGATTAAAGCCCAAATTCTTAAGGATCTTTAATACTTACTGCCCCTCCTTACCTCCTCCTGTCTTTGCTCCCTCCAAACTAGCTACTTTGGTCTCCTTCTGTTTCAGAGATACCTCCCATCTGGGTATTAATCTAGGTATTTTCTTGGCCCCGTGCTCCTGACCCCAATATCCACTGGAGGCTTTCCACTTTTTTCAAGTCTTTGCTCAGTTCTCACATCCTTAATGAACCTATTTAATGCTGTAACCTGGCCTGCCCCACCCCAGAACTCTCTGTTCCCCTTCACCGTGCTCAACTTTTCATTTGTTTCATAGGACTCATTATCCCCTAAGGTACTACATACTTTGCTTTGTTATGTTCATTTTTTTGGGTCAGTGTTTCCTACTGACAATACATTTGTAAGCTCTCCATGAGGACAGGGATTTTGCCTATTTTTGCCTCTAATATATTTCCAACTACTGAGAATAGTGTCAGAGTATCTAACAACAGTGGATGAATGAATGGATGGATACACAGCTAGTCAGTGTCAGGATCTGAACTAGGGCCTCAGTAGATCCCTAGTCTAGCGCTCTTTCTATTCTTTCCATGCTAAAGATGGAGGTCAGAGAGGTGACCTGGCAGAGCACCATTTGAGATAAAGCCAAAGACTGAACCACAGTGAAGAAGAGCTCCTCAATTCCTCTTTTAGCCTTGGGAGAGAAGTTTGGAAACCTGACGTATCAGTGAAGGGAGAATAGAGACCCCTGAAGAAAAGGAAGCTGACATTTGTTGACAACCTACCATCAGCAAAGGCTGTGCAATGTCCTTCATGTACTTCATCTCATTTACTCTTTATGAAATAATATTTCAGTTCTACAGGTGAGGAAACTGAGGCCTGGAGAGCTATGTCATTCTTCTTTGGCCACAGTGCTAATACCTAGATTCAAATGCAAGTAAGTCTGTTAAGACTCTGAAGCCCCAGATATTTCCACTACCCAGTGCTACTACTCTAATGTCTCAACGGAGGTAGAATAGTTTTTTAAAAAAATGTTTACTAGTTACAACCTAGGGATAAATATTTTTAGCAGGTGTATAAGCAAAGACAGGTATTTTCATATTTATTTAATGTGCAATGAATTATTTAGTTTCTGCCACGTTCAAAAGGTGGTACCTGGAAGTTATATGTAAGCTATCTATCAATTAAATATTTATTAGTACCTAGTAGTTGGCAGGGAGTGGGCTAGAGATTGAGAATGCTGATAACAAAACACAGGAGCCTGCTTTTAAGTAATTCACAGTTGGGGTCAGTTTCTCAGTGGTAAAAGGTGAAGTGAAACTTAACTGAAAGGCACAATAGATAATCCATTCATTCAACAAACACTGAGCACCTACCCTGCTCCAGGTGTTTTGTTAGGCACTGGGGACAAAATGAGCGGTGCTTGCTGTGCTATCCCCCCAACGCATCTATTGGAAGAACCCATCATTAATGAAATAATCACGCAGGTGCACATAGATACTATCGTGGGAAACTACAGAGAACTGAGACTCTGTAACAGAGGGACTTGCTCTAGACTTGGGGATGGAGGATGAGGAGCGATTCAGTTAAGGCTTGGCGAAGGAGGTGTCAGGGTAAGCACTGCATAGTGCTTTAATATTTTTCAAAGCACTTTCCTGTCTCTTACCTCACTGGGTCCTCACAAAAGCATTGTTGAGTTAAGAGAGGCCTGGATTATCAACTCTTTTTTATAAGTGGGGAAACAGACAAAAGCCAAGGACTGGAACATAGTTCCTCAAATTCCAGCCTAGGGTGTTTTTCACTCTAGCAAAGTCAGAAAACAGGTCTAGTGGGAATCTAGGACCAGCCATGGGGTCAGTCTCTGTAAGAACTAGTTTAATTGCCCTTTGTTTCAGGCTGCCCCTCCCCTCCCCAGCAAGTTCCACTCCCCACCCAGAGTTGTTTACATTCCTGATGCTAAGGGAGGGTCAGGAAAATGTGCTGATGTTTCATTGAAGTGAGTATCTGCTCTTGGAAATAATTCAAATACTGGTGAGTGAATCAGTAATCATATCTTAGTCTGCTCCAATCTACCCCCTGCCCATTAAGTTCTCCCAGTAAATCAGTTGCTTGTCCAATTCCTACTTAGTATTCAGGATCCAGCCCAAAGAGCACCTCTTCTGTGAAGCCTTCCCTGGCTCTTCCATTAACTAGATGGCTCGCCTTTTCTGTTTTGAAGGAAACTGATTCATACCTCCAATAGAGCACTTACCACATTGCGTACTTGTAATTACCTGCACTTTCCCTGGCTGGCTATTCCATTTAGAATTGGACGGACAGAATACAGAAAAAGATGTTAACTCATTTCTCAGCCTTGTTTTCTCAGGTTTCCCAACCCTCTGCCAAATTGTACTTATTGTTTACATAGCCTGTTGTGAACAGTATTTCCCTTATGCTCATGAATGGATCTAGTCAGGTTTCACTTGATGGGTGCCATCACTTCCTCCGTGACTCTGTCCTCCTTGGTCACTTCCACTTGTTGAGGTACCCATTCTCTAATAACACATGAAGCTCCTTTCCTTCTGATGCCAGCGCTTTGTTGAGTTGGGTTTCCTGGGAAGCAGTGAGATGGAGTTGGGAGTGTGAGAAGTTCCATGGGTATAGCACCCGTGACAGGAAAGAGTGGGTACAGGAGAGGCTCGGGGAAGAAGTCAGAATGTGAGGCCAGTCAGACACCGTTTCTGTCTGTCCAAGGGGGAGCTCAGGAGCAATGATTGCCTATCAGAGGAGCCCTGCATTGTACAGAAATGGCTGCGCTTATCCCATTATTGCTCAGTCACTTGCGGGGACCCACCCCAAGAATAGCATGCCCTTGGCTTGAAAACTAGGCAGACCTTTAAGGCTCTGAACAAAGTACACTCCTCACAACCTGCAGTGAGTCTTTTCTCAAAGGAAGTCTGCATGGAGCACGTTTGCTGTGTCTGATACATATATGCTGGGCGCTGGAGCAGACTCATACTGGAGCGGGTTGTTAACTTTCCAGGGATTTTGCAAGCTGATTGTGAAACAGCCATGATGAAAATAAAATCATGTAAATTCACAAAAAATATATTAAAAGCAGAGTTAATAAGTACTCAAAACTCATCATTGCCTGATTATTTTTGGATATCTATGCACCTGAGGACATGTATGTTGATTGTGTAATTACATTATATGATATAAAGGCATGCGGCACACCTCTTTTCCAAATAAGTGACATCATGTTTGGTAGCTAGATGTTGGCCACATCGGGGGTATTTATACCATGGAAACTAGCAAACTCAACAAATCAGGGCTTAACTACCTGTTTTGCTGATTGCCTAGACATAAGAAAATGATAGAGAAAATGTCAATAATACAGATTATATTTAGAGGTGTGTGCATGTGCAGCTATTACATTGTGAATAGAACAAACACTCTGAGGAAATGTCCTTCCAACATGCAAAAACTATTACCTAATTCACTGAAGTCATTATTGACGAATCAATGAAGTTTTGACTTGAATCTTGCTTGATTCACTTTCATCCTACTCATTAGAAATAAGGAAATTATCAACTAACATTCAAGTCAGAACTATGCTCATTTGTTAATCACAACCATAGGTTGGTTATGGGTACAAGAGTTCCACAAAAATCTAGAAAGTACCCTGTGAGAATTAATTTGTTACATGGAATTTACAATAAAGAACATTGTATATTTTATTATTAACTGTAAATTGTATGTTATACATTCTTTTTTTAAGATTTTTATTTATTCGACAGAGAGAGAGATCACAAGTAGGTAGATATGGGCGCCTGGGTGGCTCAGTGGGTTAAAGCCGCTGCCTTCGGCTCAGGTCATGATCCCAGGGTCCTGGGATCGAGGCCCGCATTGGGCTCTCTGCTTGGCAGGGAGCCTGCTTCCTCCTCTCTCTCTGCCTGCCTCTCTGCCTACTTGTGATCTGATCTCTCTCTCTCTGTGTCAAATAAATAAATAAAAAATCTTAAAAAAAAAAAAAGAAACAAGTAGGTAGATAGACAGGCAGAGAGAGAGAGAGGGGGAAGCAGGCCCTCGGCTGAGCGGAGAGCCTGATGCGGGGCTCCATCCCAGGACCCTGAGATCATGACCTGAGCCAANTCCTCGGCTGAGCGGAGAGCCCGATGCAGGGCTCCATCCCAGGACCCTGAGATCATGACCTGAGCCAAAGGCAGAGGCTTTTAACCCACTGAGCCACCCAGGTGCCCCTATACATTCTTAATATCAGTAAAATTTATATGAAACTTATGTATGTACAATGTATACACACACACACACACACACACACACACACACAACTGTACCCACACACAACACATTCTCTTTTCCTAGAGAGCCAGTTATTAACCATTTACCAGCACAGCACTGTCCACAGCCCCTTCGCCTGGTACTAACTCTACTTTACTGCTACAGTCTCCACTGAGAATCTTACCCGAGGTGTTCTCGGTCTCCAGAGGTGCCAATGAGCTGTGGTCTCTGCTGCTCTCAATGAGCTAAACCAAGCCAAGGCTGAGACAGAAGTGGCTTTTATTGTCCTTTAATGACGTGGGTACGAAGGCAATATTGCCTTTTGCTTCAATTGCTTTCAGAGTTTTAGTGAAACTGTGCTTCAGTTATGTTTCACAGTTTTCCTCCTTCTCTCCCTAAGGACTCAGGTGTGAGGCCATGGTGAGCTGAGTGAGAAAAGGACATTGGAAGCAGATGCATACTCTGTTGAGAATCGCCCATCCTGGGTGGCTCAGTAGGTTAAACCTCTGACTCTTGATTTTGGCTCAGGTCATGATCGCAGGGTTGTGGGATTGAGGAGTCTGCTGGAGTTTCTCTCTCTCTCCCTCTCCCTTTGCCTCCCCCTCCCAGATAAATAAATAAATCCTTAAAAAAAATAAAAAAAGAATTGCCCATTCCCTCTACTGGCCAGGGCTTTGTTCTATGTTGTTTACCTCAATCTCTGTCCTGGGAGACTTCTCGGTACTTTATGCTAAGCTGTCCTGGTGATTTTAAGTTACTAATTGTCCAAAGTTTATTTGAAGCCAGTCATGGCCAGAACTCAGGACCAAGCTGGGCTTCTGTCACTTCACATGTCCCAGCGATACTGTGACCTTCTCAAGGGAAGTGACCTCGCCTTTCCATCTCCAGCACCCCCACATAGCATAATAGGCACCTAACAAATTACTGTCTGAATGAGGAATGCCATGCAGCAGATAAGGGAAGGCATCAGACGTATTCGCTTCTTATCATGGTATTTTCATTAGTATATGCAGAGAGCCATACTCCCCTGTCACCAAAATCTTTTGGCCTGGGCCACATTTCATGCATAAAATGGTTATACTTGAGCTGAAGTTTTAGTGGGTCCCATCCTGGCTGTAGGGCATGGGAGCAGGAGCCACGTGAATCTTACTGTATGTTCTCTGCCAGGTGATCTGTGCTCCCCAAGTCCCATCTGAAAGCTTTCTTTTTTTCTCATCTTTTAGGCTGCTGCACCCTTTGTCTGGAAACAGTGATAATGCTTTGTTCTGACATTTAAAAACCTGCCTGGCCCTTCCTGTGAGCATAGGCCCTCATGCTTTGGCCTGGTTTTCGTATCTCTTTTGTAATACCTTTTAAGGTCTTGGTGTCGGTGGAGGCTCTGTCTCATCCCTTCTATTATCATGAGTCACTGGTTGACCCAGGATGTCCCCAACAGGCGAGGGAAACATCTCAGAAGCTGTTCAGGTCATTGCCGATTCAGGCGATAACTAGGGCTGGCAAGATCACTTACAATGCAGGGACTATGCATATAACACTCCCTAAAGGGAAATAGTCCCTGTATCTTTTTCAGCCTGAGAAAAGCACACATTGTTCCCCATTTCATACAGCTGAAATCCCAATTTATTTTTCCTTTCACAGCAATCACCATTGTGACCTTGATTTTCTTAAAAGTAAATAATCATTTAACTCCTACTCTGAACCATTGTATAGAACCTTTCCTTCAGATTATATACAAAATAGATGTGATCCTTGTCTTCTTAGGATTTATAATCCAACAAGGAGAGTGGATTAAAGTAGATGACTCCAGTGAAGTGAAGAACAGAGCAAGTTCAGAGAGAAGCTCAGTCCTGGGGCTTAGGAAAACCTTCTCTGTGGTCATGACATCTACTCTGACTCCCTGAAAGTTAGTCAAGTTGGGCTGTGTTCACTATTAGTGCAAATACCCATATAGCCCTTCCTATGTTAGACATTGATATATCCCTCACGATATGCTTATGATCCTCAACCATACAAGGTAGTTACAGTTATAATAAAATGGAGACAGAGGCAATTTGAGTAGCTTGCTGAAAGGTCACTCAGGTGATAAGTATCAGAACTAAGTTTCAACACTTAGAAGTCTGGTTCCATAATCTCTATTCTTTGTGACTATCCTAAACCTGACTCTGGTTTGTAAGGTACACGCAGTTATTATTCTTTGAATAAATGAAGGAAGGAAGGAAGAAGGATAAAGAGAGAGAGAGAGAGAGAGAGAGAGAGAGAGAGGACAACATTCTAGGGAGAGTAACCAGCAAGTGCAAATGTCCTGCTGCCAGAGAGAGGAAGGATGGGTTGTATCAATGAGACCTTCACTGTGGCTGGAGCATGTGGGAGGAGGTGTCCTCTGAGTCTGGAAGGGATATAACACCCAGTGGCCCACGTGAAGGATGAGGTCTGCATCTTGAGAATGGTGTGATTGTTGCTTAGTTTTGCGTGGGAGAGTGACCTGACCAGATACATTGTTTTCAGTGATCACTCTGTGCTGCAATGTGGAGAATGGATTGCAATGCAAAAAATGGATATGGGGAGAATAGTTAGGGGCTAGTTCAATAATCCAGGTGACAGAGGAAAGGATCAGAACAGTGGCGGTGGAGAAAGGGAGAACTAGGGTCCAAGCTGTATTTAGAAAGTAAAATCAACAAAGACCCTTGCCTCCAGCCAGAGGTGTTCCCGGGGTCCCTTACAACACTGTGTCTACTCCCGCTTCTGTATCTTTGCTCACATTGTTTCTGGCACCTGGAGTGTCCTTTTACTTTCCTTCTTCTCTGAACCCCTTTGTTCCTACTGACCCCAGCCCAGGATGGGGTCCATTCAGGGGAGTTTCTGGAGTGCCAAGCCAGTGACTGTACTGTGTGTTTCTCTGTAGTTCCCTGGCTGCTCCTACTCTGGTTTGTGGCTGCCTGACATGATGTGGTATGGGCAGGTAACTGTATCTCGTGCAGAGCATGGGACTGAGAGTCAGCGGTCCTGTGCTTGCCTAGCTGTATAACCAAATGATGAGGCATCTAGGGGGCAATTCTGTTTGCTTATCTGTAAAATGGCTACAGTGCACTCTCCGTTAACTCTTTCCAAGGAGTCAAGCATTGTTGTTAGGATACAAGTGATGAATGTGCAAAAACATTTTACACTAAGTACTTTCCAATTCTGCGGGATTATGAATCATATAGTTGTGTAAATCAATTATATGGGTTGCAATTAAGAGAAACCTGACTCGAATATGGCTTTATGGGAAGGCTACTGGTCCTGGGAGAGCTCACATTACCAAAGATGTGAGGGGGACTCTGCAGTCTGGGAACTACAAACAGGGACTTGGACGCTGTCAACATTCTCTCTTGTAGTCTCTCTCTTTCCCTCCCTCCTGCGCTCCGCTTTCCTCCCTTTCTCTTTCTGTCTATTTCTACTTCAGTTGCCTACCCCTGTAACCCTCAGGCTCTCCTCTTTGTTCTTCTCTATACTCTGCAGATGGGATTTCCCCCTGCTTGGAAGGCAAATGTCCACAGGAAACGCTGGGCTACTATTTTATTTTAGAGAAGTAAGAGGAAAAAGGACTCTTTCTGTCAGCTTCAGTAGGAGAATTCCCAGAAGATTGGTCTGGCTCGTGTCATGGACAAATCCTGGACCATGCACTGTGACCGGAATGTGGGGGTGTAAGATCTAGTATTTTTTGTTCTTTTTTTAAACACCTATTTCTGTGACCAAAGTTATACAGTATTCGGCTCTGCAGCCCAAACTGTCACTTGAGGGTTGGAATTCCCAAAGGAATGGGATTGGTGTTAACAGATAAAGAAGAGAGTAATGCCAGACACACAGAATAATTCAGGCTCACTACAACTCATATTAAGAAATGTTTGTGGCATTGACTTAAGTAGGCAAAGCTATTTGGTATGATAAAAAGGAAGCAAGAAGCTGTGTTAAACATAAGCAGTATATTGCAAAATTAAGTCACCTTGCACAGATGATATGCTCAGAATAAATGAGCAGAGATGACCTACAAATTTCATCCAAAGACACCTGGATTGATAGCAACTCACAACAAAAGATGGAATTTTTCTGAAAGGAATTAAGACAGATTGAATCATGTAAGATGGTGAGGGGTAGCATGTTAGAAAATGACAAAAAGACACAAATAAATCAACACATGCAAGGTGCAAAACCATTAGCGTCCTTCCCCTGATGGAGATAGATTCTAATTACAAACAGAAGTCAGTTGATTGTGTGCAGATTTTATTTATGATCAGATCTGATTAGACAAATGATGACAAATGAGAAATGGTTGTAAATTGCCCAGTGATAAGCTCTGTGTTGCTAGGTAACAAACCAACATGATTCCCAGTAGAACCAAAGAGAAGAGAGAAATTGACAGAACAAAATATTTCCCGGATCTCCACCCCAATCCCTTTTTCAGGGACTTATGCAGTGTGCTAAGCTTTTAGGACTTCCATTCGAGTTCTCACATCTCATCAAAGGGAAATATCAGCTTAGTTTCAGTTCTTTAATGTGAACTTTCTCCAAAGAACCTACATTGAGTGAACGGGAAATGAGCAGACTCAGAGACAGTTTCAAATATGTTAATTCGATAATATGTCTTCAGATATGTTAATTCGATTCATCAATGTTCATCCACATTGTCCTATGTGGAGGGTATTATCTAGACATGGTAGAGTATAGACGAAAGTTAGCTAATAATACCTGTTCTTGTGATATTTGAGACCTGAGGTATGTAAACAATGAAAGACAAGACAATGCAAGAGATATGGGCTCTCTGATGCTGACCTGTCAGAGGCTGGGTATGTGAGAAATGACTGAAGGCAATGCCATAGTTCAACTCTCAGCAGAGGAGGGTGGACCCAAGACTCTGTTCAAACATAGAAGCAACTCCCATGAGTAATGAAGGGACTTAGCTCTGCATGCCTCCATGGAAAGCACCACCATCAATGAGTGAAAACTTCAAGGAGGTTATCTCCGTTCCAGGGGAAGGGGCTTACAAGTAGACATTTCTGAGAGGAGGCTCTCTAGTAAAGTCAGGTCTTCAACCTAATAGTGACTGCCTGTCAACAAGAGTCAATTTCACTGAGGGACTCAATTTCATTGAGTGTGGTGGGTAATGAGGAAAAGTGTTGTGGTTTACATTTCCCCCATCGTGTAGAATGTGAGGATTGTGAGATGATCTGTGACAAAAGGAGGAGAGCCTTGTTATTTCCAAAGAATATTCTTCGTGTCTTGTAGAAATTGTATTCTGTAGGTGGTATTTTGGGGAAAAGTTGCTTTGTTATATGAGAAGTCGCACCAAGGTGTGGGTGGCTCAGTTGGATAAGTGTCCAACATTGGTTTTGGCCCAGGTCATGATCTCAGGGTTGTGGGATCAAGCCCTCCATCAGGCTCTGTGCTCAGCAGGGAGTCTGCTTGGGATTCTCTCCCTCTCCTTCTGCCCCTCTCCCTGCTACCGTCTAAAACAAAATAAATAAATCTTAAAAAAAAAAAAAGAGTTCCAAGGTGCGTGTGCCATCTTACTTCTCAGACAACAGTAATGGAATCCTCTTCCCTCAGATCCACTTCCTTACAATGTTGTTGGAAAGCTGTACTCTCAGCTTTGCACAGTGGCAGTATCGTAGCCAATGAGGTTTATCCGAGGCACGATTATTGCTAATTGGAAAGCTGTACCAGAAGGGGATTTGAGGAATATGAGATTAGGAAGCTATGAAAGAGATGTCTTAACTCTCTGAGTAATCATATTGTAAGTAAAAGCAAACAAACAACAGTTCTTTGTGCATAGAGCTAAATCAAAGCTCTAGAGGGGTGGTCTCAGGCTAGGTGGAACACCACTTCCCAGGACAAATCAACCGTTCTAAATCCTCACTTTGAGTAAGTTACTCCCAGACTTCTGTGTGTACCCTGACTTCTTCCCTAGTCACTCACTTACTACTGGCCCCCTCTACATAGAAGCATTTAGGGGTTTGAAACTTCACCTGTGTTGATATTCATTTATTTATTTATTTAGGACTTAACAGGTCTATTCAAACCATTTTTTTCATTATGTACTGTATGTTGGCTAACTGAACACCTGTGTTGACCTAAACCCTCTCCTGCTATCCTTTTCCCTCCCCTGTTCATTGTCATTGCAATACGTGATACCATCATTGTCTCTCACCAAAACAAATATATCAGGCCCCCAGTTGGTCTCCCTATTTCTACCCTTACCTCTTCAATTCACCCTCCGTACAGCAGCCAAAATAATTTTTACAATATAAATAAGCCCTGCCAACCCTCTGCTTAATAGCCTTCGGTACCTTCCCTTTGTTCCTTGTATTAGTATTGCCACAATAATGTTTCATAAAAAACCACTAAACCGCTGAAGTTCAGTGACTTGGAAGAGCCATTTTTCCTCATTCTCGTATCTGCGGGTTTGATGGATCGCCCCACGGATCTCCATTCCACTGAGCTGGACTTGGCTCCCAGCTGCAGGTTGGGTTCAGGCTTGCTCCTCATATTTCCCATTCTTTTGGGGGCCCCAGGCTTACACCAGGTGTATTCTTCTTATGGTGATGGCAGAAGCCCAAAGACAAATCTAAATGCACAAGCACATTTCAAGGTCCTGCTTGTGTCATGTCTGCCAAAGCAAGGCTACAGGCCAAAGCAAGTCTTTGGCCAAACCAAGGGGTGGGAATTAGAGTCCTTTCACCATGAGGTTGTGTCAAGGATGCAAATTTTCAATACTTGAATATGGAACAAAGACTTGTGACTAATAATTCTATCATGTACTTAGAATAACCGTCAAACACTTTACTGGGGCCTTAAAACCCTAAATGATTTGGTCCAGTGTTACCCAGTGTCACTTTTGGCCTCTCCCACTGTATTCCAGATACTCATCTTTCTTGTTGCCAAATACGCCAAGCCCTAAAGCCTTGAATTTGCTTTTTCCTGTGCATAGAGGGAATGCTCTTCCCTAGTCCAGATCTAGAGCACCCTGGTTCTTGCTGTCTTTCTACTTAAACATTACTGCCATGGAAAGGCCTGACCCTCAACCTAGGAAGTCTCCCTTGCCCCATCTCTTAAGTTCTTTCAACTGTTTCATTGTTTTTTGTTTGTTTGTTTTGTTTTGTTTTCAGAACATTTATCTCTGCCCAATACTATGTGGTTTATGCATTTGTTGGTTGGATAATTTTCTGTTTTCTGCACTAGAAAGTAAGTTCCATAAGATAAGGCACCTTGTTTGCCTTGTTCAATTTTGCATTCTTAGTATTTACAATAACGATTGTCACCCGGTTTTTGAATGAGTAGGAATATGTAAACAAGAAATTCTCTCCAGGAAGTATCTTCCCAAACAGAATAAATAAGTTCTGTATGTAGTGACATTTCTGTCCCCTTTTTTTAATTTCTGTTTATTTACACCAATAATACATTATCCTACAATACATTGTAGCAGGGAAAAAAGGACATGAGTATGTAAAATCAATACTGAATTGCCAGAAATCACCACTGAGAGAATTAGTGTATATCCTTCCAAGCTTTTTTCTGTGTGAATACATGCATATGCAATTATTTTTATATGCCCATTCTGCTTTTGCTTTGTATTTGTCATCTTTTCATGTCAGTTATCATGGATCTGCATCATGTTCTATTGGATGTATGTTATTTCTTGCACAGCTGGGCGTGAAGATCCTTGTGCTTAGATCTTCACACATGTGCCTCATTCATTCCTTAGGATACCTTTGAGAAGCAAAATTGCTGGGTCAAAGGGCATTTGCATTTTTCCAAGGCTTTTGAAATACATAGTCTAATGATCACATCGTACCAATTTATACTCCTAGCACTGTTTGAGAATGCTGTGGCCACCTCATTTCCCATCCCATCAGGCACTTCTAGTCTAATTCAATGCAAAACGAAGTTAGCGTTTTCTGTGTTCCTGACAATAGAAGTACCCTGAAGACTTGCAGAGCCTCACAGTGCTCTTTGGGAAGTGTTGTTCCAGGTCAAAGTTTCTTTTCCGTGGATCCCAAAAGCGTCCTCACATAGAATTCTAGGCTTGAATTCTAGAACTTGGCTGGCAAAAATATTACAGTTTTATTTCCACTACTCTCTCATTGTAATCAAGATTTCCTTCATTGTAAATACACACTACAGACCGCAGTAGGATTGGCAGTACCTGTGACTTTGTCATCCATAAAAATCACAGATATTTTTCATACCATATTATAGTTATTGTAGATATCTTAATATTTTTCTTTGTCTTTTGAAATCATGGTAGTGCTAGACATCCTGTTGGAGCTCATCATTGAATCTATCAGTGTAGGAGCATATATACTACTATTTTCAAATACTTTTTAACATTTTAAATTTGCATTTCATACATATTGTGCAGTGTAATCATATGTATTTTACCTTAGGTATTAAAAACATGATTCTGAGAATGGGCCTGGAGACTTCATTATCTTGGCACAGGGAGCCATGACCAAAAACAATTTAAGGACACTGACAGGTAAATGGAGTTGGTTGGTTAGTAGCTTGGAGACTTGGCCTACAGCCACATCCAGGGCTGCCTGCCTAGAACTGGGATAGGTGGTTTGCTTGGAGAAAGATCGGATGTGAGCTCCTGGGGCAGATGAGCAGAAACAGCAGACGTGGGTCAGAGGAAGCACAGCAGAGTTGCAGGAAGGAGTAAGCCTCTAGGCTGGGGTTGCACACAGATGATCCAGAAGCAAAATCCTGTCAGCTGATGTGTTTTTCTCAGCCTCCACACATTTTTAAAAAAATATGCTTCGGAACGCCATCAAATAGGGAAAGTGCTCTTGATTTCTCCATGGTGCTCATACCTCCTTCCGTTTCGATGGAATCTCCTCGTTCGTTTTTGTGATGCCATGCTCCTTTGAGTTTGTAACCTTGAGGAAATGGGTAAGAGAGATTGTTGGAAAATGTTGTGAATGTCACTATGGTGAGGGGTGTGTTTATGCACTGTGGCTTCTACTATCCAAAGCACCGTGAAGGTAGCGATTCTCTCTGTGTTGTAAATTATTTGGCATCAGTGTCTTGCCCACCGAAAACACTCCATTGTTGCAGAAGTTCAGAGGCGACCGAGAAACTCAAGCGGCACAGGGCGACCTGGGAGAACACAGCTGTATTAATGCTGGCGGGCCCAGCGGAATCATTTCACAAAGGCTAAGCACCGGGTTGCGATTAGGGAGGGCATTTATAGGCAAACTAGGAATTTTTCACAAGGTCACACTGCTGATTGGCGCAGGGCCGCACAACAGGTCTTTGTCTATGCAGGAGTGACTTGGTAGAGGAGTGCCAGGTTATCCCTGGGGGCTCCCCATCCCAGTGAGNGCACCGGGTTGCGATTAGGGAGGGCATTTATAGGCAAACTAGGAATTTTTCACAAGGTGTGTGACCTTGCTGATTGGCGCAGGGCCGCACAACAGGTCTTTGTCTATGCAGGAGTGACTTGGTAGAGGAGTGCCAGGTTATCCCTGGGGGCTCCCCATCCCAGTGAGGCAGCCTTTTGGGGCTTTTCCACCTCACCATAAACGTTTGTCAACAGCCTAGAGGGCCAGAGCCGAATCTTCCATCTCAGGGCCTGGCGTACTGAGGTCTCAGGCACAGGCACAGGAGGAAGGTCGAGGACCCACGAGTCCAGGAGAAGGGTCAAAGCTGGCTCTTCACTGCCAGAAAACAAAAAGGTTGAGTAGGAAAGTTTTAAGTAGAAGTCATTTAAGGGAAGAGACCGGTCGGAAGCAGAATCGGCCAAATATCTGCCTTACTTGTATGTTTCTAGTTTCCCCCACTTGAAAATATTGGTCCCAGAGCTTGGGGCAAGATTGAGCTTGCAAATGGGGCTAAGAGCAGAGATGGAGGAACCAGGGCAGGGTTCTGGGCCCTCTCAGAGAGACCTTGCCCAGCTCGGGTTTGCTAAGGTGAAGCACAGAGTAGCTGTCAGTATCTGCTGAATAAATGAATAAACTGGGTTACACAGTATCTTGCCACTGTTTCTTTATGTGGTCTTCTTCTCTATTGGGGATCACAAAAATCGAATGCCTGCAGAGATCACTCTGGACACATAAATAGGTGAAGTGGTATCTGTTGCTGTTGACTGTGGCCCATGGTCCTTGCCTTGTCTGAAAGGGGGCACCAACCACTCAGTTCTTGCCAATTGATGTCACAAGGAGGTACTGGTCTATTAAAAAAGCAAACGAACAACTCTGATTTTTCACAATAAAATGTGATTTTTTTAAATATGTTAAATCTCCCTACTTTAAAATGCTGGTAGATGATTTGATTAAAAAAGAAGAAGAAAAGAAACAAAGCAAAATGTATACACAGAAACTAAAACTGGCCAAAAAACTAACTTCTACAGATTGTATATGTACTCACAGCCATCAAGGTTCAGTATTTGCCAAAATGTAGGGTGAGGTGTAAAATTCCCCTTGGGTGTAAACTTTATAGTGGCATCAAAAAATTCACTAATCACGATAAACAGTATTTTAAAGTAATATTTTCAAAAATGGCTCATACTAAACCATGTGAAAGCCTGAACACAAAGGATACATCAGTAGTATTGATCCTGTCTTCATTGAAAACTAATGTTTTATTTATCGTGGATTATTGGCATTACTTTTGATTTTTAAAAATATTGCATTAAAATAATATTTGTCTTGATTGCCGAGGTTTTAAAATTTTTAGCCAAGTGCCTCACTCTGCCACACCCTGGTATCCCCTTTCCATTCATTTCCTACCCCTAAAAATTAAGGTGTTTGGGGCAGATCAGTGATTACGAAACCTATCTAAACCAAAATGATGTAGGAGCCTTATAAAATTATACATTCCGGTATCTGACCCCTAGAGAGCCTGACTCGTTAGGCCTGAGTGGGTTCTGGGGAAAGTTATGTAACTAAAGGGACCCCTGATCATTGATTTTGTTTGGAAACCACTGAGTTAGTGGATTTTTAGTCCCCTTCCTGTTCTAATATCACAGGATTTTACCTTATGTTCTTTTACTGCAAATACCCCCGGGATTATGGTCAATTACATCAGTCAGGTCTTTATGTGCATTTATTCAGCAGCTTGTTTTTCTCTCTACATGAAGGACCCTGGAGCACAGGACTGGACCCAGGGCAGGGAGCTGATGGGAAGACAGTAGCCCTCAGCAAGGGGCTGTCCCCTCAAAGAGGCTTCACTGAATCTAGGGGACCAGGAAAGCCCTTTGGTTCAACCATGAACAACAGGAAATTGCTTTTAATCAATCTCAAAATAAATGGAAGTGAATGCCAGAGCATCCTCTCTTTGAAGAGATGTCAGGAACACTTTCAATCTTTTATCTTCCCGAAAACAGCGGGAGGAACGCCACTGGAATCAGCCCTGTAATTTCTACTCAGTAATTATACCTGTCACCACTTCCGACAGAGCAGATATAAATAGCCAGTTATTTTACTTTTTCTGCTTTTCTTTGTATTTTTCTTCCTCCAACACAGACTCGGGTGGCTGATGCTAATATCCATACACGACACAAAGCATTCGCAGAAAGAGCGCGGCTAGACATTAGACCAGTGTTCCAAAAGCCACATGCGACGGATTGGGAGAATCTCATTTGCCCACAGAACTCTGGTCTTGAAGATTTATGACAGGTGACAGGGAGAGACAGGCAGCAAGGGAAGGGGTTTTGCTTTCCATTTCTATTTTCATTTCACTCCCGATAGGAAGGCGCACATGCAAGCAAGCCTGCTGTGCTGTGTGTGTGTTATTACACCCACGTACCTGGTCTCCTCTGTGCCAGTGACTCACTGGGAGGAAGTCAGGGCTTCTGGGAGGTGGATTAACCCTTTTGGGTCTCTGAAAAGCCATACAGCAGGATGTCACTGTCCTCAGGGCTGGACACAACAGAGATATGCCAAGAAGTATTCCTTATGATGACGGTTATTACTTTGGCTGCTAATAGCTCTGTTTTACAGTCATTAAGGCTTTTTATTTGTTCTCTAAAGGTATTTAGCTTCGATTCTTTTAGAGCTCCCACTGGAATAAATGTTATAGGGAAAAGAAGGTGGATTTTGAAATCAGACATTCTAGCATTGAAATCTCTGCTTTTCTACTTGCTTACTGTACTGTCCTTTGGTGAAATGTTTTTTGAGTCTCACTCTCCAAATCTATAAAATGGGGATAGTAATAATACTCAACCTCAGGGAATTTCTCTTAGAGAATGATATCAGGTAACATTGCACAGGTTTCTGCCACTGATGGTCAAGTTAATGCTAAAATTTTTGGTGGCATCAGAGTCGCCCCGAGGACTTGTGAAAACACACTAGTGTGCCCCATTTCCAGGGTTTTTGATATGGTAGGTTTGGGGCGGGGCCTGAGATTTTGCATTTTTCTAATTAGTTCCCAGAGGCTGCTGCTGTGGAGGAGACAACACTTTGAAAGCAACTGATTGGCAATTTCTTAATACATGTTAGGTTTCCTTGTTTTATGTATTCAATAAAAATGTATTGTTAAACACCATCCCTGTTCCAGGCAATGTGCTTGATACAAAGAAGAATAAGACAGGTATGTCTCTTCCTTTATAAAGTATACTCTAATGGGGAAAACAAATCTTCCCACCACCACCACTTTAAAATAATGACATGTTCCGGGAGCTTAGAGCAAGGCAGTAAGGGTCGAGTGATGGGAGAGGCAAGTGAAATGCAACATCCACCACATTTACAATCTCTTTTGTACACTGAGTTATGCTCAGATGAATATTCAGAGAAGGAGTCATGTTTTGTGGGGTCTTCAGCTTATTTTTGTGGGATTCACTTTAAGAAAATGGGTAAAAAATTATGAGTGCAAAATGGGTACAAAATTACGGATAGAAATGTGGAATGGGACCATACAAGAAAGGGATCCTGAAACTTTAATTAGGTCTTCTAGATTCTTGCACATCGTCCTCTGTGCACATCCTAAAATATGAGTACAATTGGAGTCCCTAACATCAAGGGCTCTATATATAACTGTGAGGTCAATCTGAAGAACCTGACGCTAGAGCTAAGAGCACCTGTGAAGAGTCAGAGAAATGATGCAGAGGGCGGGCAAGGGGCTGGGAAAGGGGAGCTTGGTTGTTGCAAGTGGGCAGGAGCTACTGGCCTGTAATGGGTGGAGATCAGAGATGCTGCCAAGCACCTTACAACACACAGGACAACCTACCCCACAAAGACTTAACCCACCCCATATGTCACCAGAGCTAAGGTTGAGAAACCTGTCATAGGGCAGGAGTGCTCTCCAGGTAGGAGATGACTGAGGCTCTTGTATTTTGAGCAGCACATCCCTCCTTTCTCCTGCTACCGAGCTCTGGGTTCCTCCCAGCCGTCTCTGGAACTCTCCTGCAGACACTTGTCCTACAGACGCTCTCAGTGTGCTCAGGTGTCTGCTCAGGGGGTCCCCTTCTTGGAGGTCTTCCCTGACCACCCATCCAATCTAAACTTGCCTTCTCTGTTTCTGTACCACCTAATCACTTTCTCTGCCTTCTTTTCCTTCTAAGCCTTTACCACCTGGCATCATAGTATATTACTTATTTGTTGTCGGTGTCCCTCTTTTAAATGTAAGTCTCATCAAGGTAAGGGCCTTTGTCTCGTTCATTTCTCTGATCTGGGAACCTTGTAGCATTGTTGGCACACACTTGGTGCTTAGTAAATAGCTCCTGAATGGATGGAGGGGGAAAAAAAAAACTTTATTGATGGGCCAGAGCTGTTGAGTAAGTACTCAATGGATACAGCCTATTGTTATTAACATTGTAATCAGGGTTATTGTATCCTACTTAGACTGCAATGTGATACTGACCAGAGGATTCTCATTATCTCAGCCCTGGGAGAGGCACTTGCTTATTCTTCCTCCCTGAGCCCTGTGGCTTGGCATCAGCCTCCCATTTTTCAGTGCCTGCTTTGAGAATGAAGCTGACGGGCTCTGAAGGGACTGCCATCTATCACTCAGTCCTTCCGTCACCCGCTCCGCAAATGACAACCTCTGACAGGAAAGGGGGGAGCTGATTCAGAATTAATGCCCTGCATCTGGAGAAAGGCATGTTAAGACAGCAAATATTCAGGGAGCAAATCCAGACTGTCAGATCAAGGACAGAGAGGCAAACCCAGATGCCCTGGCCGAGCTTGACTTTGCACCCAGACAGCTGCTTTGAGGAAGGCCTTCAAGTAAATGCAACTTGGATTTTTTGTTTGTTTGTTTTTTTAATTTGTAGAAGGAAGAGATAACCCTGGGAATGGAAAATTTCCCAGATGGCCAGTTTAAACATGATGTTGAGCAATGGGCGAAATAGACAAAGAGTGGAGTCAATGTCATTTATTCAACATTTAATGAGTGCTTACCATTTGCCAGGTCCTGTGAAAGAAATGTTATTGTCATTTCCAGGAGTAAGGAAAATAAGGCCCAGAGAAAGGTACTAACTTGCCCAAAGGAAATCAACCAGTAAGGGGCTATTCCTCAGACATTCACATTCATTCCCCCTTCAAAGCCTTTGCACATGCTGTTCCTTCAGTTTGGTCTTCTCTTCCTTCAGGTCTTTGTGTGTCTGGCTGCTTTCATCATGCAAGATTCAGTTCAGCTGTTGCCTCCTCATGGAAGCCCTCCTTGATTACATTATTCAAGGTCATCTCCCCTTTCACTCTGTCACATGACTTCCCTTTATTCTTTCATCACTTTTCTCACTATTTGAAATGACCTAATCTATTTTATCTCTAATCCACCCAGCTATCATTTATATTCCCCAAATAGAGTGCATCCTCCACTAAAGCAGGATTTTCTCAGCTTTTGTTCAGTTTCCAGCACTCAGACTAGAACCAGCACCTAGGAGTTGCTCAATAAATACTTAACTGAATGAATAAATTGGTGGTGAAGGGCCTCAAGCCAGATATGTCTGAAACCAAATCCTACATTCCTAAGCCCTCATTGTCCTGTCTTGGTTAATGCCCTGATTCAATATGAACTGAAGTGAACGTAACATAAGTCACTCTATCAGTTTGGTCTTCTTCCTCTTCTAGACTCATAGGGTAGCTCTAAGACTCTAGCAAGTTAATGCTTCAGAATTTTATTTTTGGTAAATATCAAACACTGTACATTTTAAGATATTGAAGTATTACCTATAAAATAGTGTGTAGGGGGCTTAGATCATTCTAAGTTGAAAAGCTTTTAAAAAAGATTTTGCTTGTTTATTTGAGAGGGAGAGAGAGAGAGCATGAGCAGTAGGGGAAGGGGCAGAGGGAGAGAGAAAAGCAGACTCCTCACTAAGCAGCAGCCTGACATGGGGCTCAGTCCCAGGAATGTGAGATCATAACCTGAGCCAAAGGCAGATGGTTAAGCAACTGAGCCACCCAGGTGCCCCCTGAGTTGAAATTCTGATTCCACTACTTACCAATGTGATCTTTGGAAATTTTCGTTTTTTGGAGGGTGGGAGGGGAAATTTCTGAACTGCTTTGATATTAGGTTTCTCAACTGTGAGATAGAAATAATACTTTAAAATGTGGTTGTAGAGATTAAATGATATGCCACATAAGAGATACAGAGAAATTCCTGGGATGTGGGAAAAATTAAACAAATGAAAATTGCTTTTTTGCATTAATAGAATAAAACAGCAATGGCTGGGTCAGTGTCAAAGCCCTGAGGACTCATGGTTGGGTATGTAAATCTAAGAGCTAGTCCTTCTGTCAGGAGCAAACCTTCGGAGAAAAGACCCAGGGGAAAGAGTGGTTAAAGAAGTATATTAAAAATACTATTAAACATCTACTGTGTGTCCAGCCTTCTAATGAATGAGACACAATCTCTGAATCTAATAAGGAGAAAGGCATAGAGATAGTGTCTTTTTTTATTCTTTAATTTTTTGTTACTATTTTTATTTCTCCTTCCTTCCTTCCTTCCTTCCTTCCTTCCTTCCTTCCTTCCTTCCTTCCTTCTTTCCCTCTTTCCTTTTGCCCTTCCACTGGCCTAGAATATTTTCCCAGGAGATATTTCCCATTACCCAGCATGATCATTTAAAAATACTTCCATAGCATATTTTAATAACACCAAACTTTGAAACTTTGACACCATGGTGAACTCTCAGAGATAAACCAGTGAGATGTAGTAAAATAATCAAATGAATCGATCTGCTTTTGGAATTGTTAGCATGGAGCCAGCTCAGTGTTGTGAGGTGTTGGAGGGTGTCTGCCAAAAATGATTTTGATTTCAAAGCAGTAGTGATTTGGAGCCATTTACTTTTGACAACAGTTCAATAGCAGGGGTGGGTGGTATATTGAGGGCACTCCTGGCCCAAGAAAATAAACCTTCATCAGGAATATTACATCAGGAAGATGCCCTTCTGTCTATTCAGAAGAACCCGCAACTAGCTTAGAGTGGTGTGAAGGCAGGAAAGGACTGATTAAAAAAAAAAAAAAAAAAAAAAAAGTCTATCTTATCGCCACTTGAACCATTATTTGATCCAAAAAGAGATTTTTCTCCCCATATATATGCTTCTCTCAGTGGGATTAAGATGACCATCCAATATGAGTATGACTCACTGAGTGGAGTCTTTATGATGAGGTCGGATAGCTCAGCTCAGTTTTTGAAGGTTGATTTTAAAGAAGCCACTAAATGGAGAAAGGGAATAGTTGGGTGGCCCAAACAAAGTTATCTAACACACAGGTAAAGACAGCCAAAGTGATAAAAAGGTTATTGAGGAAAAAATACTTTTAAAAACTGCAGATAGCACCTGTACCTTTGATGTAGGTAGGCTGGGTCAGAGGACCCAGAGGGGTCCTGCAGGACCAGACAGTAGGGTCCCTGGCTTCCTGTAGGATGGAACTCAAAGGTGAACACAGCAGGAGGTGAAAGCAGAGTCTGTTGAAGACATAGACAAGGGATACAGATGGAGCGTCTGGGAGCCTCTTAAAGGAGAAGGAGCATGAGTCCCATCTTTGCTTGGGGTCTGTTTTTCTCTCTTAATTTTTTTAAAGAGGATGCAGAGGGAGAGGGAGAGAGAGAATCTTAAGCAGTTTCCACATCCTGCATGGAGCCAAATGTGGGGCTCCATCTCACAACCCTGAAATTAGGACTTGAGGCAAAATCAAGAGTCAGACCCTTAACTGACTGAACCACCCAAGCACCCAGGTTCTTGCGTTTTTATTGATGATTGTGGTCTGGTGCGAATGTCCTCTCAGGCCTCCAGGAACTGGTCAGAAAAAGGACAGGGGCCAGGTATCCATGATAAGTCACACATTCCCTGAAGGCAGGGGTCTTGGTGCTGAGATGTCTAGAACCAGTGGTCTGGAATATGCATATGATAGCTTCCTCCAATCGTCTCACCTGGTCCTTCCTTTGTTATCTATTTTAGAGAAGCCATTAACTCCTTGTCCTTTGCAAGGAAGACATAGGCTATTTGCATTACAAGGCATATGTAAAGTGGGGTGGGGGTGCAGTCCTACCAAGAATAGAAGCATGAAAAGGAGCGAAACACAGATTTTTATGGAGTCCTTCAGGTTCTCTGTCTCATCTTAACTATAAATATTACCTAATTATGCTCAGGAATCATGGGAGAAAAAGTTATACACATCTGCTTCATACATACCCCTTGATGCCAGGAAAGGTGTGGCAAAAGGGAAAAACTATTTTTATGATCTGGGTTCAAGATCATTTTGCCCACTCCTATGATTCCAAGTTACTGAGTCAGTAGGATCCCATGAGTCTGAAAGCCAAGTTCTTTGCCCTCATGGTATCTCATGGCCCCTTGACTCTTTTACACCAAATGAAAGAAACAAATGCTGTTGATGTTGTGTCTTAAGGATTTCTTCATGGAGTAATAAAAGCACAACCATACTAAATAGCTAAATAGTCCTGAATCTAAAGCACAGCTGCTGCTCATGAAGAATATTGACTTGAGAAATGTAAAATACAGTGTATTAGTGAGGCATTCACTCATGCATTCTAGATGAGATTTATTGTCATCCAACTTGCTTTCCAGGCTTTAAAGTAGAATAAAAAATGTACTGTCAATGGGTCCAATTCGAGTCAAGAGGGCCAGAGTTGGGAATTGAGGATAAAGTCATAGGGATCTTCTAGAAGATGCAGTCACTTGCCCTTGCCCTTGGAGGATGTGAAGGATTTCTAGATGCAGACAAAAGGAGTAGTGATGTGTTAAAGCTGGCTCATGGGAACAGAAAGTGCACATTCCTTCCCAACCCTGTGTCCAGTAACAATCACTTAGTAACTTGAAATTGGTCATAGTGAGAGTACTTACACAATGGAAACTGGCAAACCCTAGAAATAAGTACCAACACACCATTAAAATGAGTTTGGAATCCCTTGTGGTTGGAGATGCCCCAAAGTGTGAATGCACATTTGGCAAAGTCTGGTGAAAAGGTATCTGCAGGAGGGTAGTGTTAGATGAAGCTGGCAAGGTAGGATTTAGGATTGAACCAGATTATGGGAGTCTTTGAATGTCAATCCAAGGAGGCTTGATTGTATTTTACAAGTATTCCTTCCATCAAAAAAAGCTTTGTGATATAATCCCATTTGTATTGTGGGCAGATAATTCTAGAGATGGCGTCACAGTTAGACTGAAAAAGTGACAGATTGGAAGTGGGAGACCAGTTCTAAGTAGCACAATAGAAATTTGATAGAGACCTGGACAGGGTGGTTGCAGTGATGTGGGAGAGAATGGAATAGACAGAAATGACATGGAAGAGAAAAAATTTAGAAAATGTGACAACTGACTGAATGGGAGTTGCTGGGATCAAGTACTGGGTTGTGCATTTTAGGGACTGAGAGTTGATGGTGTTATTTACAAAGATGAGAAAGACAGGATACAGTGTCAAAAGGAGAAAGTAGTAACCTCAGTTGTAGACATGTTGGATTTGGAGATATTTTGGGCCTAAAGAAATTCTAGTCTAGTCAGAGATACAGATAAATAAGTGATAATAAAGTCAAGAGAGTAGAAAGTAGAATGTAAGTAGATTGCATAGAACAAGAAGACACAGGGAGATAATAGAATATTTCAGTAAAACTTTCCGTTCACATTTTCATTCACTTACTAATCCATGTGTTTAACAATCATTCACTATGCGTTGGGCAACCGTACATCCTACCTTGCCTGGGACATGCTCAGCTAATATCTTTTGACCCTGTATAATTATAAATAGCATGCATTTCTACTCTCAAAAGTGTCCAAGTTTGGATGATAAATCATATCCTTAATTATATGCCACAAACAGTGCTGACAATTAAGAATTTAATGATTAGCTCACATAGACCCTTCAGTTAAGGAGCTCAACTAAATGTTCTTTGTGTTGTGGGTTGTGGAAGTAAAGGAAGAGTTATGCCTTCTTCTTTTATGCAATTTACCATCTAGAGGTGGGGATGTCACTATCCACCTACAAGTAATTCAAGTACTAGAAGGCAGGGTACAAGTGAGTGCCAACACCATAGCATCAGTCAGTAAGCACTAAAATGCTAGAGAAAGAGATCCATCAATGGGATGGATGTCTTCATTTTGCCCTCCAGATCTGTTTTCTGACTTTTCTACCTACCTGTGTGCCCAGGGAGCCTGAGATGCATGGACTGCATCAATGGGCTCTTTTGTTTTCTTATTTTCAGTGGACTTGGCAACTGAAGGAACCAACACTAGATCCTAGCAGAGTGAGATTGGGGTACTTATTCCTCAGGCCCCCCTTCATGCCAAGTAACTACTAAAGCACTGTGCAATCTCTGGGTTCCAGCGACTACTCTCCTTCTCCCTGAATGGGCAGAAAGCTCAGAGGTGGACTCAGCACAGAGATTCAGCAGCCTTCGCTTGCTCGTCCACACCTGGGGAGGAACCCTAACAATGTATTAATATGGTCATGTGTTTCTGGATACCTTACTAAAATAAGATCTTATAGTAGTCAGAATCCTAAAAATGATCCCAAGGTTGTGTGTCCTAATTCCTGGAACCTGTGGATATGATGAGATATGGCTCCTATTATTGCTATATTATATGGTACTGTTGATGTTAAGATAAGGAAATTTTGGGGTGCTTGGGTGGCTCAATTGGTTAAGCATGTGCTTTCAGTTCAGGTCATGATCCCAGGGTCCTGGGATCAAGCCCCACGTCAGGCTCTGCGGTCTGTAAGGAGTTGCTTGTCACTCTTCCTCAGCCCCTCCCCACACTCGTGCTCTCTCAAGTGCTCTCAAATAAATAAATAAATAAAATCTTTTTTTTTAATTTATTTTTTTTTATTATGTTATGTTAGTCACCATACAGTACATCATTGGTTTTTGATGTAGTGTTCCATGATTCATTGTTTGTGTATAACACCCAGTGCTCATTGCAATACATGCCCTCCTTAATACCCATCACCGGGCGAACCCATCCCCCTAATCCCCTCCCTTCTAAACCTCTCAGTTTGTTTCGAGGAGTCCATAGTCTCTCATGGTTCATCTCCACCTCTGATTCCCACTCCCCTTCATTTTTCCCTTCCTTCTCCTAATGTCCTCCATGCTATTCCTTATGTTCCACAAGTAACTGAAACCATATGATAATTGACTTTCTCTGCTTGACTTATTTCACTCAGTATAATCCCCTCCAGTTCCATCCATGTTGATGTAAATGTTGGGTATTCATCCTTTGTGATGGCTCATTAATATTCCATTGTATATATGGACCACTTCTTCTTTATCCATTCATCTGTTGAAGGGCATCTCAGCTCCTTCCACAATTTGGATATTGTGGACATTGCTGCTATGAACATCAGGGTGCATGTGACCATTCATTTTATATCTGTGTCTTTGGGGTAAATACCCAAAAGTGCAATTGCTGGGTCATAGGGTAGCTCTATTTTTAACTTTTTGAGGAACTTCCACACTGTTTTCCAGAGTGGCTGAACCAGCTTGCATTTCCACCAACAGTGTAAGAGGGTTCCCCTTTCCCCACAACCTCTCCAACATTTGTTGGAGACAGTAATTTCTTGCCTTGTCAATTTTTGCCATTCTAACTGGTGTAAGCTGGTATCTCAATATGGTTTTGATTTGAATTTCCCTGATCATTAATGATATTGAACATTTTTTCATGTGTCTGTTAGCCATTTGTATGTCTTCTTTGGAGAAGTGTCTGTTTATGTCTTCTGCCCATTTTTCGACTTGATTATTTGTTTTTTGGGTGTTGAATTTGAGAAGTTCTTTATAGATCTCAGATACCAGCCTCGGATACCTCGGATACCTGTAGTGTCATTTACAAATATCTTCTCCCATTCTGTGGGTTGCCTCTTTGTTTTGTTGACTGTTTCCTTTGCTCTGCAGAAGATTTTTATCTTGCTGACGTCCCAAAAGTTCATTTTCACTTTTGTTTCCCTTGCCTTTGGAGACATGTCTTGAAAGAAGTTGCAGTGGCTGATGTCAAAGAGGTTACTGCCTATGTTCTTCTTTAGGACTTGATGGATTTCTGTCTCACATTGAGGTCTTTCATCCATTTTGAGTTTACCTTTGTGTATGGTGTAAGAGAATGGTCTAGTTTCATTCTTCTGCATGTGGCCGTCCAATTTTCCGAGCATCATTTTTTGAAGAGACTATCTTTTTTCCATTGGATATTTTTTCCTGATTTGTCAAAGATTAGCTGAACAAAGAGTTGGGGTCCATATCTGGGCTCTCTATTCTGGCCCGTTGGTCTATATGTCTGTTTTTGTGCCAGTACCGTGTTGTGTTGGTGATCACAGCTTTGTAGTATCACTTGAAATCAGGCAACATGATGCCTCCAGCTTTGTTTTTCTTTTTTTAATATTTCCTTGGCAATTCTAGGTCTTTTCTGGTTTCATACAAATTATAGGATTGTTTGTTGCAGAACTTTGAAAAATGCCATTGGTATTTTGACTGGGATGGTGTTGAAGGTATAGATTGCTCTGGGCAGCAGAGACATTTTAACAATGTTTATTCTTCCAATCCATGAGCATGGAATGGTTTTGTGTGTGTGTGTGTGTGTGTGTGTGTGTGTGTGTGTGTCTTCTTCAATTTCTTTCATAAGTGCTCTGTGTATAGATAAGTGTTTCTAGTGTATAGATCCTTTACCTTTTTGGTTAGGTTTATTCCAAGGTATCATGTGCTTTTTGGTGCTATTATAAATGGAATCAATTCCCTAATTTCTCTTTCTACAGTTACAGTGTTAATGTATAGGAAAGCAACTGATTTCTGTCATTGGTTTTGTATCCTGCCACATTACTGAATTTCTGTATGAGTTCTGGTAATTTTGTGGTGGAGTCTTTTGGGTTTTCCACATAAAGTATCATGTCATCTGCAAAGAGAGAGCGTTTGACTTCTTTTTTGCTAATTTAAATACCTTTTATTTCTTTTAAAGATTTTATTTATTTATATGACACAGAGAGAGATTACAAGTAGGCAGAGAGGCAGGCAGAGAGAGGAGGAAGCAGGCTCCCTGCTGAGCAGAGAGCCCAATGTGGGCCTCGATCCCAGGACCCTGAGATCATGACCTGAGCCGAAGGCAGAGGCTTTAACCCGCTGAGCCACCCAGGCGCCCCCTTTTATTTCTTTTTTATTGTCTGATTGCTGTTGCACAGACTTCTGCTATTATGTTGAACAATAGTGGTGAGAGTGGGCATCCTTGTCATGTTCCTGATCTTAAGGGGAAGGCTGTCAGCTTTTCCCCATTGAAAGTGGTATTTGCTATGGGTTTTTTATAGATGGTTCTTAAAAAAAGGAAAGGTAAGGAAATTTTCTGGGTGGTTGTGATCTAATCATCTGAGCCCTTAGAAGTGTTGAACTTTCTCCAAAGGGTGGCAGAAAAAGAAGGCTGGAAGATTTAATGCAGGAACAGAATTTGACGCACCCACTGCTGGCTTGAAGATGGATGGGGTCCCATGAGAAGGCATGCAGACAACTTTAAGGAAGTGATGAAGACCCCCAGTTGACAATCATCGAGGAAACAAGACTGCAAGGTACAAAATTCTGCTAACAACCATTATAAACTTGGAAGCAGATTTCTCCCCTGAGTCTCCAGGTTAGGACTCAGCCTGACACTTAGATTTCAGGCTTGTGATAATCTGAGCAGAGAATCCAGAGAACCGTGGGTTTATAGAGTTGTGCACTAATAAATGCTAAGTTTGTGATCATTTACTTTGCAACAACAGAAAAGAAATGCAGTTATTTCAATTCATATTGAATAAGACTCTCTCCTCTTCCTATTCCACCTTCCCTCTGTTGGTAATTCTCTTTGCATCAGGTGATGTGGAGTTGCCCTGGGAATATTCAGGCTCTAACTAAGGGAAACCGGGGCTTACATTTAGTTTGAATTTAGTGTGATATCATTGTTACATGGCTCAGAGTCACTTCTATGAATAGTTATGGGTAGTTAACTTAGTAAAGTAGTGGCTTCCAGAAACACTCCTATAATTCATTGTGCTGGCTCATCTGGCATCACCATAAGGAAACACACGGTCAGAGGTTGAATTGTGACAAGTCCTGCAGAGCCTGATGGCAGCAGTGACTAAGTGCTGGAGGAGAACTTGAAACAGAGAGAGCCAATGGTAGTCTGTGAAAAATGCTTCCACGTGGTAGAGAACACATGTAGAAGAAACTTAGTAAACATTTTCCCATAATCATTTCAATATAATTCTAAACATTTACAGGACATTACCTAAAATAAGTTTCGGTACTGAAGTAAATAAGAAAAAGGAACTTAACGGTTTTCTCAATGTCCATTTAAATCATGACAATTTCTGTGTCATTACCAATAACAACTTAAGAAGCAAATCGCTGTCTTTTGAGAAGGTAATCAAGCAACATGCAGCTGGGGCACCTGGGTGGCTCAGTCGGTTGAGCGTCTGGCTCTTGACTTCAGCTTAGGTCATGCTCTCGGGGCCAGGAGATGGAGCCCTTTGTGGAGCCCTGCATTGGGTTCCTGCTCAGCAGGCAGTCTGCTTGAGATTCTCTCTCTCCCTCTGCACATCTCCCCCACTGGTTCTCTCTTTCTTTCTCTCTCAAATAAATAAATAAATCTTAAAAAAAAAGAACATGCAACCAAAAATACAGGGAAAAGTTAGAGCATTTCATCTGGCAGTTAATTGATATAACGATGCTACTTTCCTGGCTTTTGCAGTTTTGCAGCAGTCATCAGCTTTGTTTACACTTGGGAGTTATTGTGTGTGTGTGTGTGTGTGTGTGTGTTTTATTTTATTTATTTATTTTGACAGAGAGAGAGAGATCACAAGTAGGCAGAGAGGCAGGCAGAGAGAGAGGGGGAACCAGGCTCCCTGCTGAGCAGGGAACTGGATGTGGGACTCCATCCCAGGATGCTGAGATCATGACCTGAGCAGAAGGCAGAGGCTTAACCCACTGAGCCACCCAGGCGCCCCAGTTATCGTGGGTTTTTTTCTCATTTGAAAACAGTCATTTACATCATCAATTTCATATTTGCAACTCTGTATTCTTTTTACTAAAGTTAATGAAGTGAGTGAGTAAATAAACCTCAGGTCCCACAAATTGGGGATCTGCTGTAAACTTCCCTGCTGCTATTAGTCTTAGCTACCACATGTGCTGTGTCCTGCTGGTTTTCCTAAACCCTACTTCCAATACTGTAGAAAGTACGTTATTAAATTCCCCTCGCCCTGCCCGGTGGAGTGTGCCGTCTGTTTTCTACATAGTATCCCCCCGATCCCCTCAGTGTTGTCTTGAGTCACCTTACAAGATGGTTGGACTTTCGTAGTGGCGAGGAGAGAGTGGGCTTTTCTGGGTAATAGAGTTGCAAGTGCTTGAGGAAAGGACAAGAGGAATGGGAAGGACGCTGACCTGGGCTGGAGAGTAGTGGGGGCTCTTAGAGGAGATTGGCCCTATGTGTACTAACGCTGATTATTGGAAAATTTCACACTCATAGCCACCACTTTTCAAATTTGGTCAACTGTTGTTTTTCCTTATAGTCTATGTAATCTAATCTCTTTTTCTTACCTTGTGCTGTTCCTGGAGACAATAACCATGACAGATGTGGAAACTTCTCTCTGCTAAATTGCTGAACACCTAGAGGCTGGTTAGGAGAATCAAAGTAGCATTTGTCCTTGTGTGTATTATATATGTATGTACATTAAATGTATATATGTGTACATATGCACACAGTACCAAAAGGAGACATCACCACAGGGGCCATTTTACAGAAGCCAAATTAGGCCTTTCAGTGGGGCAAAGAGAGTGCTTTTTCCCCTAAATGATGGTTGACAGTTTCTGAAACATTGCAAAGGGCTAAATAGGACAGCCAAATATAGATACCCAGTCCTTGTACAGGACTACTTATTAAGGCAGAACAGTCCTGAGGGTGAAATTTAACACCTCTTAATTTTTAATAACAAAAAATTTAATTTATGTTCTGTGGAGAAAACTTGAAAATTTTAACAAAAGAAGAATAAAAATGCAATAATTATAAGTACCTATCAATATTTTACTGTATGATCTTTAAATATTTTTCTGTATATAATTACGTTTTAGATGGCATTGTCCTACGAATACTTTCATAGCTTCCTTTTTTATTTAGCAATATGGAATGGCTTTACCATGATTATAAATATTCTCCTCTACCTCGATTTTAACAACTTTTACCATTTTGCTTGCTGCAGAAATTAAACATCACGACCACTCCAGAAAGTGCAGAAACAGATAAGCCCAAAAGAAGGGAAACCAAACCATCCAGAACTGTTAATAGCATTATTATTAATGAGAGTCCCTGTTAATATTCTAATGCAACATATTTTCTAATGACTGCATTATAATTCGTCAAAAGGATACTGTAATTTAGTGGGAAAATATATCCAGTATATTAGATAATTCAGTTGTTTTCAGTTTTTCATTGTTACCTGAGATGAACATCTTTGTTCATCCACAGTTCGTGTATCTGTCTCTCATTACCTTCATGGGAAGAATTCCACTTTTAATGCTCTGCATGTTTTAATGCTGTAGAAGTCTAAAAATGATAAATGGCTCTTCATCAGCCAGGGGCCCAGGGCTTTGCAACCTTCCTCAAAGAATAGACTCCCTAGGGCAGCTGCATTATCTGTTGACTTGCTGGGAGAGCACTGGAACCAAAAGCCAATGACGTCCAAAGAGCATAATATAGTATGTCTTAAACCCTAATTACATCTCATCTATTACCAAACACGTAGCAGCATTCCAAAATGTTTTCGTTAGTATATTTTAAATGTGTATTTAGAAAAAATGTTATTTTCCTGTAAAACCTCTTCTTTTGCCTGTCCAATTCTTGCAGTCCTTCAAACATAGTTTAATGATTCATAATATTTTGGCAGCCATTGAGGAGAACCTAAAGACCCTGGCTTACCCCCCCACCCCATAAAAAAGGACACACTTATTGTCTCCAAGCCAGAAGTCTTCAAGGAGTCATGTTTCTCGTTAGCAGTTGACTAAAACCCTATCTTTGGGAAGAGAAGTCCAGATCCCTCCCTTTTACATTCTGGGCCTCTTTTGGGAATTTGCACACTTACATTGGTTGTTGTGTGTCAGTTACCACTCTGAACTTCTCTGTCAGTCCCTTCTTGCGCTTGAAAACATTTCTTCATACCACACCACCCTCTGTGACTTACTTTGCCCCAAAGATGGAGGCCCCCTACTTAGTTAGCAAGAGCTAATATCAGATAGTGGCACTGACAAAACTTCTTATAAACTGGGGATTATGGGGAATTATAGTGCAGAGATGGAGGAGAAGTGAAACCAAATATTGGAAATAACTGCTATAAAATTGAATTACTGTGACACCCAACCCCCCAAAGGTCAGTCCCTCTATATTCATCTTTCCTATGAGTCTGGTCTGCAGCCATGTTGAAGGGACCAGTTAATAAACTGGCCAACCCAGTCTTCTCCACTGACTGAAGACCCATATGTCCCTCTTTGTAATAGGGATTGAAGAATGTGGCACTCAGTAAAAATATAATAAACTTCGCAGGGAGGCAACTGTGACCCCCATGAATGATAAATTTTTTAAATATATACATTCAGAAACAGAATGCTTGGCCTGAAGCATTTGGTCTATGTCACTTTTTCAGGATTTTCTAAGACACTCGCCTGAAATATCTGCAAGTAAAAGACTGATTATTCTTTCAAAACAAAGAGCATACCTGCATGAAGAACAATTTCTAGCTTCACTCTAGAATAGAGAAGAGATTTTTTACATCCTTTCCCATTCAATCATTTTTATAATTTCAATGATAATTTTAATAAATCATCTCAAACAGCTCATCTCAAACAGCTAAAATAAATTACTGGCAGATTTAAATACTATTTTGTTTCCATCATGCAACCACACCATTGGGCTGAATATTTTAGAGTGTTTTAGGTCCAAGCCCTTCTACAGATTCAATTCACGACCACTTTTTCCATCTCAAGTCCTTTTAATTATCTTCTCTGCCTCGTATTGACATCTACTTCTTCTGAAAAATGCCCACCTCACAAATGATTGATTACTTGCTGGAATATTAGTCTGTTTCACAACCATTGGTCTAGATTTTTGACTGCAAACTCTTTGAAGGCAGAGACCTTGTTTTTACTTTTATTTTTAGCAATGCCAAACACATCATCCAATAAATAATGCACTGTGTTTTCTTACTTCAAAGTTGCTATTGATTAGGAGATTGTACCATTGATTTTGTAAAAGCTCTTCAGAAAACAAACAAAAATCCTACTGCATTAAATGTACATATTGATTAGTAAGCTCATCTCAATTTTAGAAGCATTAATATGGGGGTGAAGAAAATAGAGAAGCTCATTTTAGATAGAAGATGTGTGGCATAGTGAAATATGAACTCTCAGAGCTCCGAGGACCTTAAAGGTCAACTATTCCAGGCTCTCGCCGAATGCTGGAATCGTTCCAGGGCAGGTGATTTTAATCTAGAGTTGATGAATAGAATTCAAGGAATGCATGAGCTCTGAAATTATAGGCAGAATTGTTTTTTTTTGGGTATATATATATATATATATTTTTTTTTTTTTTCTTTCTTAGGAAAGATCAACTTACTCTATTAGCCTCTGAAAGCCATTACTGGCTTTAACACTTCTAAGGACAATTAATCTAGATCTCCTTGTGGGTGTTTGTCCAGTCTGAGCTTGAATATCTCCAGAAAGAGTTCATTCAGTATTCCATGCTTCTCACTATTAAAAAGCCTTTGCTAAACTTGATCTAAGATTTTCTTCCATATGCTTGGTTCTGGTCCAGAATATCTGTGTTTGTTGGATGTTTTATATATAAATAATAATGTTTTATTGTAAACGATGATGGACATTGATTAGTAGCTTGATTGTTATATGTTGGCTTACATAATATACAAAGGACTGATAGAAAAACCAGGAAAGTAGATTTATTTACCTTTTCTTTTCAAATGAATTTAGGTTTTCGTTGTTCTTCTTTTGTTCTAATTTAGAATGTGAATAATTTAAGAAGTAGGCTAATTTGGTGAAGGAATAGTGAGTGCTCAGTAAACGTTAACTGAGTGCATTGATTAGATCAATAATGAATGAGTGAATGGAAGGGAGTGTAACTGAAACATGTGGAATACAAATTTGTGCATGAATGAATGAATGAATGTGTGGATTAATATAATGAGTAACTTAAAACTTGTGGGTCTAAGATTCCAGGTTTTTCATATGTAAATTATTGAGGTTCTCTCTTGGACTATGTCAGTGTCATTTATAATCACAAACAACGTCAATATGAGAAGTTCACTTGTGAAGCTGGGTTCTTTCAGTCCTCCGTTCTCCCATCTACCTTTTTGTCCCCTTAGCAAGCACTTACTGTCTTTCCTGTGTACCTTATGTTAAGGAAAAACTGTATAGAGAAGTATGTTGGACAGGGAACAATGGTGGACTAGAAAAGCCCATGCTGCTAAGTAACTACCACCAAAGCCACTGGGATCACAGAATTTTCCATTTAAAAGACACACCAGTGACTACATTTGTTCAACTTCCTCATCTTACTGATGGGAAAAATAGACCCAGAAAAAGACATAACCAGTAAAAGCTCTATATTTAATATATTCATGATCCCTAAAATGTGAAACAAGGAATATAGGATGAGGCATACATGATTAAGAAAGCTTTTAGTTTAGGGAAAATGTGCAGCTGATCTCTTACGAACATAATATCCTTGGAAACCTGGCATAAATTGACATAAACCCTGAAAAATAAACCATGAACATTCACTTACATACATACCCACACACATATTTCCCATGAAACTATTTTTGCCCTGTTGTCAAGAGCTGAGGAGGTAGCATGTGGTGGAGAAACGTCAGGAAGAATCAGAAGATTGAGGAGCTGGCCTTTGTTCTGCTGCTGATGTCCTATGTGGTCTTGAGCAGGCGACAATCTCTGTGTCTTAAGCGACTCATCTGTAAACTGAGAAGGCCAGATGCAAAGGTCCCTTCCTGTGGATTTCTCAGATGGAAGACACTTTCTGACATACCAATCTATAAGCACTACAGCTTTCTGGGAAAGGTTTTGCTTGTTTCATTGGTTGGTTTATTTTTATTATTTTTGGAAGCACTGCCTATGATGGGAGAATGTAGGCATGAACTCTGCAAGATAGTCTTGTCCTTTGGCGGACCATGGAGCTCTTATTGCAGCTATATTGTGACTACTTTCAGCCTATCAGAAAGCCAAGTCTAAGGAAATAGTGCATTTGGGCACCTGGGTGGCTCAGTGGGTTAAAGCCTCTGCTTTCGGCTCAGGTCATGATCTCAGGGTCCTGGGATCCAGGCCCGCATTGGGCTCCCTGCTCAGCGGGGAGCCTGCTTCCTCCTCTCTCTCTGCCTGCCTCTCTGCCTCCTTGTGATATCTCTCCCTCTGTGAAATAAATAAATAAAATCTTCAAAAAAAAAAAAAAAGGAAATAGTGCATTAAACTTCACATTTCTTCCAAACACTTGATACAAGTTCTTTCTTTCTCCCCTCTCCCACCAACATATACGGAGTTACCTACTTGACTGCACATTTTGGGGAAAATCGGGTTGGGGGGGAAGTCAGCAGTCCATTACACATTTATTTTTTTAAATCATGGAATCCCCCTAAGGCACTGATTGGCACCAAATGTACCTGCTTTTTGCTGTAGTTGTTAACTGATGATATTACATCATAAGATGGATACAAACAGCAGAGCAAGTCAAAGGAGAAAAGTAACTGATAGTGATGAATACATTAAAAATTTCTTAGAGGCTGGGATTGTGGGAGATGGGAAGGGGGTATACAGCAGGAGACATCCCAAGGATCCTGGGTCCTGTTCAGCCACTCCCAAACCTCCAGAAACAGACCTGGGGGAGAAAAAAGTGGACAGAGGAAAAGGAATGAAACCCTGACATCTATTGAGCATGTTAAATTTGTCAAATAGTGTAAATTCTTCATAAACACCAACAGGTGAGTTCAGATTGACTGATTAATTAATTAATTCAGTAAATATGCATTCAAAATCTGCTACCTGTCAGATACTGTGCCGAGTACTAGGTATTCTGTAGTAAGCCAGACAGTCCTAACTCTCCTGGAGCTTAGCAATGGAACTCTATGACTTTCCTTTTTATTATTTTTAACTATTCTCTGAGATAGACAAGAGCTCTATTGTTTTTGCTAAGTTGGACCTGAGGGGAAGGTTTCGATGCAAATGGGTATATCTGGGAGTCCTTCCCAGGTAGCACAGTGAGAGGCTGGGAAAGGGAGACAAGGAAGGGAGGGAGGCTAGGAAGGGGTTTATAAATAAGTGGGTTACCCTGTGTGGGTAAGTGGGATCCAGTCTTGCTGGGGACTCTCTGAAAGGCTGTGAAGCACCTGTCTCAGAACTGACCTACGCAGGGTACAAGGAAGCTGAGGTGTGTATGCACTAACTCCCGTCCCTCGCTGGTTGAGGCTGCTCCAGTCATTAACTCTCTGGCACACTCAGTTTGCCCTGTACTCTGGCCTAGCTTGCTGCTGCCCATAGAACCCCACCACGCAGAGAGGCAGGGAGCCATGGGAGAGTCCAGGAACTGTCTGGGGGAGCTGGGAGCACATGGGCTTGGTGGGGCACTGAGAGTGGTTACATGATTATCCTCATTTTGTGGAAAAAGAAACTGAGGCTTGAATGGTCGCCCATCTAGTAGGTATTAGAGTTCATACAAACCCAGCACTCTTACACTGCACCCTGGTCTTCAAACAAGGAATGCAGCTATCCACCAGCCCCGGATGGAAAGGCTTGGTGTAAGCCTCTGGATGACAACGAAGCAGTGTCTGTGGAAGGATAGGTTAGAAGCCATCCTAGGCCAGAGGCTGGCTGACATCAGATGGGACCACAGAGGCTTGCAGACCAAGTCCTTTCTTAGTGTTTCTGAGTGAGCAGTTCCAATGCAATATTGTGATTTATAAGAAATACATATGGGCCATTTAGACAACCAAAAGATATTTCCAATGTGCATTTGGTCTTTTTCCAGTTACTGGTTCACAGCTTGGGATTTCTTGTGATAACAGTGATAAAGGGGGTCTTTATTATGTTAATGAGGTGACTTTCGGAAAGCCCTTATGTAATTTAAAGGGAGCCAATCAAATGATTAGGGGGTTGGAACTTTCAGTCCTGCACCGTGCATAACCCCACACACTTCTGGGGAGGGGAGGGGGGCTGAAGATTGAATTCAGTTGTCAATGGCCAATTATTTAATCAATGCCTGTGTAATGAAGTCTTATGAAAACCCAAAAGGACAGGGGTCAGAGGGTTGGCTAACGCTTCTACACCTGGGAGGTGGTGCACCCCAACTGCATGGAGACAGAAGCTCCTGTGCTAGGAAGACTTCTGGACTGCCCCCTACGTGTTTTTTCATCTGCTGTTCATCTATATCATTTAACAAATCCTTTAATAAACTGGTAAATGTATTTCCCTGAATTCTGTGAGCTGTTGTAGCAAATTAATCAAACTCACAGAGGGGATTGTGGGAACCTGTGATCAGAAGCACAGGTGATAACCTGGCCTTGTGATTGGTGTTAAAGGGGTACCCGACTATGGTGGGGCCAGTCTTTTGGGACTGAGTCCTTAACCTGTGATCTGATACTAATTCCAGGAGATAGTGTCAGAAGTGAATTAAACTGTAGGACACCCATTGGTGTAGGAGACTTGCTTGTTGTCTTGGGGAAACCTCCCCACACATTTGGTGACCAGAAATGTCAGAAAGGAATTTATAGTGTGAGTAGTAAAGCGAACACATAGAAGAGAGACTGGATTGAAATTTTTCTCTACAACATGTGGAAGACTGAGTTTTTCTTTCTTTCTTTCCTTTTCTCCTTTCTTTAAAAGATTTATTTATTTGAGAGAGAAAGAGCACATGAGAGGGGCAGAGGGAGAGGGAGAGTCTTCAAGCAGACTCTGTGCTGAGCATGGAGCCTGACCAGGGGCTCGATCTCAGAACCTGAGATCATGACCTGAGATCATGATCTGAGCTGAAACCAAGAGTTGGACACTTAACCAACTGAGCCACCCAGGTGCCCCGAGGCTTAGTTGTTTTTTTGTTTTGTTTTGTGTTTTTTTTTTTTTTTTTACTAAACCCAGGCTCTGAGCTCTTCTTGGCATGGGAAGAGGCTGACAGAAGAAAACAGGTGACTTTCTTTTTTACTCTGAAGACTTAAAAAGCCTAACTGGAAGCATATAATGTCGAAAGTAGCTCAGTGTCATGGAAGTTCGTTGAGTCAAGTGGCCAGGTCCAGTTGTGACCAGCTTGTACAATCTACATCACCTCCAGAAGCAGGACTCCATTTCCTCGTTTATAAAAGAGAAATCTCATCCATGTCACAAATTTGCTGTTTAGATCGTCCTGATGATTAAATGAGATACTGTGTGTGTCAGCCTGGCTCCCTGGGCAATAGAGCCCAAGGCACAGTTTATGCGCTAACGTGTACTGAAGTCTTACCATGTTATTAGGCATGAGGTGGAAAACTCACAACAGTCTAAGATAGGGGAAGAGAGCAATGTGTCTGCTGGCTCCCCATTGGTCCCCTGTTTCTCATTGGTAAAAAATTGCCCCCTGGGATGTGGATTCCGCTATACTGTTGAGTTGGGTTGCCTGCCCCTCCTGGCAGCTATTGAAGCAAGATCATCATTTGTCAGGGTTGGAGGGCATATAACCTGGCATAGGAGCCTCATGACTCCCAGCCCCAGGGAGATTGGACAAGACAAGGCAATGGTGGATGTGACCAGGGCTTTGTGACGATGGGAATGGGACATGAGGCCACTGCAGCTGCTCCTGGAACAGAGCAAAGAGCTGAGGCCTGGCGGCCAGGAGGGATTGAGGTCTGAGGAGGTGCATTATCTGGGTCAGGCACAGTATGTTCAAAATACCTTTAAATGTGTAAAGAGTAAAGCAGGCCATTATTATAAATGACCCTAGGTCTCCAATTTCAGTTCTGGTGCCTAATTTTTATATTTTTCTTTCTTTCCTTTGTTATCACTTGTCCTAGACAAGTATGTTCTTTCTACATATTGTAATAAAAAAATGCTTAATGAACAAATCAATAAAGAATATTACCAAATTTTGTAGGCAAATCTGTAGATAAGGGCCCAAAGATAGCTTTTTTTTCCCCTCTCAAAAATAGATGTCATTTATTACACACTTATTCCATGTACTGGACCAAACATCTCCCACATGTGACCTCAATCTTCACCACCCCATTATTCTCCCTTTTTTTACCAGGCATAGAAAAGTTAAGGATATTGTTTAAAGTTAAACAATTAGTATGTTGCCAGAAATGTGCTAACGTTTTGTGACTTCTATATCCTGCTCGTTTACTTTGTTTGCTTTTTGCATTCCCAGGTATGGTTTGTATGGGAAGTGTCACTGGGCGTGACCAACATGTTTCTGTGATCCTAGCAGTGGGGACAGTCCTAAATGTTGCATCCCAGTCACTTGGTCATACACAGTCCTATTCAAATTTTGCTCTCAGATCAAAGTTACAGAATATTAAGTTCCACAAGGGCAGAATCTGTGTCTACTTCACCTTTGTATTCTCCAAGCTTAGAAGAACACCGATATATATTAAGCCCATAATATGGTAGGACACATATATAAGGCACAGTCATAAGACTCTGAACATTAAGGCAGAGGTCAGCAGAGCATGGCCCACAGACCAAATCATCTGCCGCCAGCTTGTGTAAATAAAGATTTACTGAAGCACTGTTCAGCCCATTCATTTACATATTATCTATGACTGCTTTTGTGTTGGTGTTATAAAGGCAGAGTTGAGAAGTTGCAATCATATGGCTTACAGAGGCAAGCATATTTGCTGTGTAGTCCTTTATAAAAAATTTTGCTACTCATGCCCTAAGGTATGCTTGGAATGGATTCAGAAGCTGCAGTAAAAAGTTTAGATGAATAGAAAAGGATTAGGTTATAAAAAATACCCACATCCATCCCCTCCCTTCTTTGCAGATGAAAATAAAATATAGTTATTGTAATGTCATATTAAACATATAAACATGGAACCAAGTCAAATGCCTAACAATCGAGATGTGATTTATATGCATTGTGGAATGCTGTGCCACCAGTGAAAATGCTCCTATAGAAGTACAATTTATAAACAGCAGAAAAAGGGATACAATAGAATACATGTAAAAAAAATCAAAATCTTAAATTCAATTTAATTCCACTTGTGTGCCAAAAATGTATATACATTTATAAGTTAAAGAAATGTAGAAGGAAACACCAGAATATTACCAATGTTCTGATGATAGATTTCTGGATCATTTTTATTTTCTGCTTTATGCATGCCTGTATTTTCTATTCTTTTCTATAATGCATAGGCATTTTTCTTCAATACAAAGTTGAATTTTGAAAACATTTAAAAAATATATAGAATAATCTCTCATAATATGAGAATATGAAAAAAAGTCCAGAGCCATGTCTTTGTGAAGACGGATGGCTAGTTCAGGGCCCTCCCAGCATTTTTTCTCCTCAATTTCTCTTTCCTCTGGAGTTTCTTCTTTAGAGTATTGTGGACGCCACTACATCCAGCCCCAGGGAGCCCATCCCCCCCTTGAAAACAGGAAAAGCATGAATCAAAACAACTTTTCATGTTTCCCTTTGCTCAGTTGAGACAGGCTGACATTTTCAGAAAGAACCTTAATACTCAGAGAACAAAAAGGCAATAATTACAGGAAATATAAAAGGCATAGCGGTTTCCTGTTTCAAACACAAGCTTCTAGTCCTCAGAAGGGCTGGTTCCTGGCAGAAACTGAAGCAAACCTAGCCCTTGCCAGAGCCTTGCCTAATTCCCCTGAAGTGGGCACCATTACATTTCTGCCACCTGGAATCGGTCTTGGGCGAACGAGTCTCCATATTAGTCAAGAACAAAATATCCCTTGCTCTATCCATCTGTGGCTTTCCCACTTGGCTCTCCTCCAGGACATATTACAGTTGACCCAGAGATGACTGACGAGGTGAGACCCTCACACCACACACACACACACACACACACACACACACTATACACCTGTAGAGAATGAAATAACTCATCATTTGGTTTTTTGGGTATCTCTTGCCCCTCACAGGCAGGGAAGTGGCCAAGGTAAAGTCCATCCAATTCAGGTTTGTAATATGACAATTATCACATGTACAGATGCCAAACACTGCACATGTGCAGTGACAGGACATTTTCAGGGATCTGTAACTTAATGTACAACATAGACATCCAGGAAGCATCAAACCCCCAAACTTCTCACCTTTGCCCTCACTCATGCTATTTAGTGCCCTTGTGATACCTCTTCCCCACTCTCTTGTCTTCAAGAAGCCTTCTCTGTAGACCCTGCAAAGAAGTGATTCCTCTCTCCACTGAAATCATGAAATCTTGCTCACATCTCCTTCTACCTTGTGCCCTAAAGCTGATCTGTGCTGAAACTAATTGCATCTCTTTCTATTGTCTCTGTAAGCAGCTTGCAGATAAGAACTATTTTTTTAATGTTGTATCCCTCTATTCATGTTTTAAAAGAGTGTCTCACGTGTGACAGAGTCAACAAATACTTGTTGAATTATTGAATAAATGTATTTTAGTAATTATGGAGAAAGTCTACAGAGATCAATCTAGGATCGATGCAAGGAAATTCCCAGGAGATCAATTTATACTCAGTTTGGAAAAGAACTTTCTCAGGTCCACACTGCATAATGTTTAATGGATTTTTTTTTTTTCTGGAAAATACCATCAGGTGTATTCTGGTCAAGGTGAAAGTCTACTTTTGAGGAAGATTGTGATGGGGATTCACATAAGAGACAAAGAATTGAACAAGATGTCCTCTAGAATTCTTTTCAGCTTTATCTTCCCTGTAGTTCTAAATCCAGATGCAGGCAAGAAATGTCATTGGAATAAATTTATATCATTTTCTCAGGCTGTCAGCAGGGGAGGTTATTCTTCATTGTGTGTATACATCATTAGCTTTTTTTCTTTTTCCTACCTAGTCCTCCTTTCTCGACCATAGCTGTTAAACTCTATTATGTGACATCATAACATCTAAAAAGCATCAGCAACTGCTGAAGAGTAACTTGACACTTCTTGGGAATCCATGAAGTGCATTATTTTATTTGAGGATAACTTGGTTTTGAGTTAAAATATTTGCTAGGTTTTTCTCCCCACTCTTCCCTTAAAGGGCTAGTTTCCTGACGTTGGGTCTCAGTTTCTGAGAATTGCCTTGTTCTACTGCCTAGCCTACCTGTGCTACTGAAATCCTATTTTTGCAGCAACCAAATTACTTTCTCTGAATCCAATTTATACAGTGACAGATGGGGGATTCCAAAAGGGAAAGTTTCCATTCATATCCAGCAAAGCATCTTTACGGGAAGAAAGTTAGGAGCGAACTTGGCAACATACAGAGAAATTTAACTTCTGGAAACCGTCATCTTCCATTTTTATATGATTTCTTTATAAAGTGGTTGGGTCCAGAATAAGTTTGTGCCTATTTTCAGACATTCATATTAACCATTAGTGAGTGATGATGAATTTACCTTACTAAGCAATCTTGCAAAATTGGTTTTCATTTTTTTCCTATCTCCATCTTTGAATGTTTGTACCATTCACATCACAAGCCCTATTTAATAAGTACTAATTCAAGAAGTTAAATGCCCAATTTCTAATTTTACCCCCTTTCCTCTTTTTAAAAAATTCATATTTACAGAATTACTCTGGTTCCAAACTGTTGCATATTTGGGACTTTTAACATAAACTGTCCACTATTAGGTCAATTTCTTTTTTTTTTTTTAAGATTTTATTTATTTATTTGACAGAGAGAGATTACAAGTAGGCATAGAGGCAGGCAGAGAGAGAGGAGGAAGCAGGCTCCCCGCTGAGCAGAGAACCTGATGCGGGCCTCCATCCCAGGACCCTGAGATCATGACCTGAGCTGAAGGCAGAGGCTTTAACCCACTGAGCCACCCACGTGCCCTATTAGGTCAATTTCTTTGTTATCTTATGTTGTTTGGATTTTCCTGGTTCTGAAAACAAGTAATGCTGCTTCAGCTGCTGTTCAACATGTTTGTAAATAAAATCCCAAAATTAAAAACGCCCCATACAGAGTATAAAATGACATGCTAGATTTCTATGGGAACCCCCACATGGCTAATGAAGAGTGGAAACTGAGGTCCTAAGATTGTAAGCATTTTGCAAACTACCACATGCCTGGTTGGTGACAATAATAATGATGATCACAAACTTTATTGGGCGCTCATGATGCCCCAGTCAGTCTTCTGAATGCTTTTCCATTAGCTACTCATTTAATCCATTCATTCTTTGGGATTGTTGCTATTATTAATAATAGATGAGAGAAAATGAGATGTGGCAAGATTCAATATTTTGCCTAAGGTTCCCAAGCTAGTAAGTGATGGAATCAGGATCTGAAATTGGGCAGAATGGTTCCCAAACCTTGCTTGTACACATTATGCTATTCTGCCTTTTTGTCAGAAATACGTGGACTCATTTTGTGTACAGTCTAAAAATGTCTGCATATATATAGAAGAGGAGAAATACACACACACACATACACATACATATATCCTACATGTATATTGTTCTCTTGCATTTGCAAAGCTCTGCCTCTAAACAGGGAAAGGATGACTAACAGTTCCTTCTGGTTTGTTGATTATCATAATACAAATTCCTACAAATGGAAGCCATTGCCCTAGCTAATCTTAACATCCCTACATCAGTAGCTATTTCAAGAAAAAGCAATTCCCATCTGTTATAGAAGCATATTTGGTGACAGAACACATCTCCTTATCCTAGTACCAGCCCATTGCAATGCAATGGTGAAAACAGCATGATTTTCTTCGTTAATTCTGGAAAGCTCTATCTAAGCCAACACATGTGAAGGGATTCAATGCCTTCTTGGTTGTAATCTGCAAAAGCGTGATTATTAACCCTTGTCTTTCCTTTTGAGTTCATCCGAATGGTCAGATATATGTAATGATCAAATCTTTTGGTTTTTTGTGCTTTTCTCAGAATATAACAGACATCTGTTATTTTTCTGCTGAGAAAAATTTTCCTTTAGGGAACTAGTCCAGCCCCACCTGGTGGAATTGTCATTTATGCGGTCCTGCCTTGCCTGTGACAGGGATGGGTTTGTAGGGGCCAAGGACAAGCCATCCCAAGATCGACCATTATGGCATGAAGATTATTTTATATTAAAAAGCAAGTGGGGGCACCTGGGTGGCTCAGTTTGTTAAGTTCTTAGTTTCAGTTCAGTTCATGACCTAATGGGTCCTGGGACAGAGCCCCATGTTGGACTCCAGCACTCAGTGGGGGTCTGCTTGAAAATCGTTTCCCTCTGCTCCTTCCCCCACTTGCTCTCTTTTGCTTTCTCTGTCACTCTAAGATAAATAAATCTTAAAAAATAAAAATAAAAAAAGTCACAGGACTATCCCTGAAACAATCTCAGCAACCGGGCAGGCAAGACATGGTGATTGGCCAGTCTGGGTCATAATCCTGCTGAGGAGGAAGAATTTCCACTCCCCCTCAAAGGCCTTCTAACTGGATTCAGAATCAAATTGATCTGAGACAGATTACCAGGAGAAAATCAAATTTAATTTCGTATGTACGGGGAATCCACACAGACATGAAATTCCAAAGACAGTCAGGCAAACTGAGGTGTATATGGTATCCAAAACTGAGGAGAATAGGATAGGAATCTAGGACTTCAAAGGGAAGGAATGGAGTTCATAGGAAGATACAAAAGAGTAAATGTTTGGTAAATGAATGTTCCCTGGGCCACTCAGAAACAATGGAACAAAGACGACTTTGATCAAACAGGTCTTGCTAGGCTTCTCCCTGTCTACCATACCTAGTTCATACCATAACCTAGTAATCTATGGTGATAGCTCTCTTCCTAGAGCAGGTCCTCTATCTAAATTCTTTTTAGGCAATTGAGGGGAAGGGTAAAGAACTTTTTCTGAATCTGCTGGATACAAGATTCTGCTGGATATATATAGCAGAGGAGAAATACACACATACACACACACAGACACACACACACACACATTCTACATGTATATGTAGTTTTTCCCAAGACTTCTGCATGAGCCACTGAGAAGAGGATCTTTCCTCTCGAAAATTTTTAGGTATAAGGATAGTATAAGCCTGGGATTGCTGAGAACCTTTGTTCCCATGTGAAGTGATTCTGCCTGAAAATTAAACCAAAAAAGAAGACAAAAATAGATTCAAGGAAAGGAGAGAAGAGATACAAAACCTTAAGCCCTTGAATCGAGCCACATCTGAAGGTAGGATCTAATTTGGCATTTCAGTTGTGCCAGTTTTAGCATAAGGAGAGTTTCTGTCACTTTTAACCAAGAGTCCTGATACACGGATTCCTAGAACTTGAGAATTAGTAGGAATTCTAATGATCTAATCTCCCACTTGGTAAGTAATGCCACATACCACATTTGGTTGTTTACCCAGGGTTTCTCTCTGCTTGAATTCCTCTAGTGACAGGAGGTTTGCTATCACACTTGGCCATTTATTCCACCGTGGGCCAACTATAATTTCCAGACGTTTATTTTTCCTAGTATCAAACAAGTTGCCTTCTTAAACCTTTCCTTCCCTAATCTTATTGGTGTTCTCTGGAGCTTCACAGAAAAGTCAGCTTGCTTCTTAAAATAATTGAAGACAGTTATCTTGTCTCATTTCTATCAAACATTCCTTCAACTTTATTTGAAAGTTAACAGACTGCTCTGCTCTTCACCCTGCCACATCAGGGTTCCTAAATACTCCAAGTGCAAGGACCCCTAAAACTTCCATTGAGCTATCTCAGAAGCCACCTGGGGAGGTCAAAGAGCTGTTCATCCCCACATTCCTTTAGCTGTGTTTTGTTTTATGTTTCTGCATACTGCTTCATCTGAAAAAAAAAAAAGGGGATAGTCACTGCACTCGTTGGTTTTCGGCCTTCTTAAACTATTCTCTACTGCTGGAAGTAATCTGAATATGAAAAAAACCAAAACCAAAACCAAAACCAATGATGAGGATGAGGATTCTTTCTGGATGAGGATTGATTTGCTCAAAGTTCACGTAGGTTATTCTTGGTCATGATGCAGGGGTTATGCTTTTAGCGAGGAAGCCTAGAATGACTTCTATTTCTGGGAAGCTTGGAATCCACTGAAATTCTCGGATCTTTTATTGTATAAACCGCTACCATGCCTGAATATTTATGTGTTTCTAATTAAAATACTGATACTAATGATGAAAGGGAGAAATGGATTAATCTTTGGATTTGAGGGTTTTAAGTACATTTTCTTGGCAACATCAATAGGCTTTATGTGAAATTAAATTATAATTTTTTTTAATTCACAAATAGAACCCCTATAATAAGAAGCCAATTCAGAAATGCTTAAGGAAAAAAAAAACTTAATAAACTGCCTCATTGCCTCTACTTCTACTTCCTTGAGGGAATCAATGTGATCTGTCTGGTTTGTATCCCACATTATTTTATATACTCATAAATACATATATGTCAATTTACTTTTGAATATTTAAAAAAAAATATATATATATATATTTGCGTGGATTGAACAAATTCTTATGGAGTATTTATCATACATCAAGTACTAGTCTAAGCATTGAGGTTACAGAGTGAACAAAACAAAACCCTGTCCTTTACAGAGCTTATATTTCTGATGCTGGAAAGAGATAATACACAATGTAACTGGGTAAAACCCATGGTATTATTAGACTGTGACACACATTAAGGAAAAAAAGTAAAGTAGAAAAAAAAGATTAGAAGCAGTAAGGGGTTGTATTTTACTCACTGTAATCAGTCAGGACTTTAATATTAACAATCAGTTGTAGTGGGGGCAAGGGATGATTAAATACCAAATCCCTGGGGCAGGGGTGTCCTTGTGTGTCCAAGGAATAGCTGGGGGCCCAGCTCTGCTGTAGTAAAGTGACTGAGGGACAGAGTAAGAAGCAGTGAAGTTAAAGCAATGGTGGGGGTCAGTTCCTGTAGGGCCTTAAAGGTTTTATTAAGGACTACTTTGAATTTTAGTCTGAAAGAAACTGATTTTGACCCAGGAAAGAACACCCTGATTTACATTTAACAGGGTCACATTGGATGCCATGCTAAGAATAGACTGAAGTACAAGCAGGGAGCCCAGTTGGAAGGCCATTGCAATAATCTCTGAGAAAAGTGATGCAGCAAAATGCAGGAAGTGGGTGTGGCATGAACTGAAGGAATTCTAGATATATTTTCAAGGTTGAGTGCTCAGATTTGCTGAGGGACAAGATATTGGGTGTTAGCCAAAATGTAGAGCCAAGGATGATATCAAGGCTTTTATGCTAAAAACTGGAAGATGAGTTTCAGTAAACTCAGATGAGACAGACTGCCAAATGAACAGGTATTTTTAAGAGGGAGACCAGAAGTTCAATTTTAAGGCATGGTTAAGTTTGAGATGCCAGTGGGACATTATTTTAATAGCTCTGTAATATGTCATAATGGAATTAAATCTAACTATTCCTTTGTTGCTGAAATTCAGGTTGTTATCACACTTTTGCAAGTATAAACATTACTGCAATTTTTCTAAGATCAGATTCTTGTTGGCCATTTCCCAGCTTCAGTATCGCCTGCTCAGAGGGCCCTTTCTTGATCACCCATTTTAAAGTGACAAATAGACACATTGCTCCATTTAGAGTCTCTACATAACATTGATATGTATGCCTGATACTTTTCCATCTATCTATCTTCCATTTATCATCTCTCTCTGTCCCTTAGAATGTAAGCTTTGTAAGACCATGGCACTTGTCTATCTTTCATGATTGGCACAGAGCATGTACTCAATAAATGCTTATTGAAAGAATAAACACTGTACATGTATGCAGATCCTCACACAGTGACCCTTTTGTTTTTATAGATTTCCCAAAAGTGGTATTACTATGTCAAGTTGTATTTTTAATTGTACTGATATTGACAGATTAATTTTCTTTCTTTTTTTTTTTTTTTTAAGATTTTATTTATTTATTTCACAGAGGGAGNAGAGGCAGGCAGAGAGAGAGAGGGGGAAGCAGGCTCCCCGCCGAGCAGGGAGCCCGATGCGGGCCTCGATCCCAGGACCCTGAGATCACGACCTGAGCTGAAAGCAGAGGCATCAACCCACTGAGCCACCCAGGCGCCCGACAGATTAATTTTCTAAAAGGATATAGCAATCCATTCTTCCCCCAACAATGTGTGAAAGCAGTCATTTCCCTGCATCAGTTGAAGCCCTGAGTGATTTTATTCTTTGATGTTTTGCTTCAGCATTGTTTTCTCATTTTTCAGTCGTTCTGCTTCTAATGGCTCCTAGTAGCTTAAGTAATTCACACAGGGTTAATGAACTCCTATATAAGGCAGCAAACAATTTCTCTAAGTCTCTTTGAAATCATCTTAAAAACTATACTCACTTTTAGCTCCTAGGATTGTTTGGTGTTGTGAGTGGAGGTGGTTTCTCAAGGATAGATTTCACTCTTCAGCCCCTTTCTCTTTAGAGCTTGGGAACTTGAAATCACTAAGAGAATAAAGCCTTTCTCATTACTCTACGAATGGTTTTTTAAAAAGAGATTTATTGGAAGAAGTTCTGTAAATCCATATTTTAAAATGCATGCATGTTGGATCATTCTAGGAGAGGGATGTGAATAATGGTATAATTATTGTAATAAATGTTAGGTCCATGTTGAAAATAATTTATTTCTGCATAAAATCTATGAGGCTGTGAAACCTTCCAGCTGAAACAGATTATTTACATCTCCATTTAGGAGAGGTAGACATTGATTCGCCTCTCTCAAATGGTCTTTTCAAGATCTCCATCTGTATCATTCATCTGTGAGGAAGCTTTTCTTTTGTTCCTTGACTGCCATTTGCCCTTCATAGTCCAGTTTGAATATCTTGTTTTTATTCAACTGTGATGTTTTCTTTCCTCTCTAGAAGTCAAAATATGTTTAAGAATACATGAAGCTTGAGACTTTTGAGTTCAGGTGCCTTTCCTGATCTGAACCTGCTGTATGTATGGGATGTTAACCAACTCCACAATCTCATTGTTCCAATTTTTCCAGCATAAATCTGTTGGGTGCAGGAATGTCTGTTAGCTAGATTGGTAGGCTTGCATTGTTAAAGCCACAGTACCCCAAAGTCCCAAATTTGGCCAAGACTATTATGTAAAAATCTCATTGCTGACAATTCAAGTCAGCAATGGCATTTATCGAACTCCTGAAAACAGACACTGCATAACGTCTGCCCCCAATCTTTCATCTACAATTCAAAATCCCCAAACCTCTGAAATCAGCAAGACCTGATCTGAACTTATCTGGTGGTAAACCTACCTAAAATGACTTGTATAGTCTTTTTTCCACTTAAATAATTAACATTTATCTGCAAAGATATTAATGTGCACATTTATGAAGTACTGATGAGATCCCTCTGGAGGTGAGAAGTAATATAAGGTTTATATGGTATATTACCTGTCAAAATCCAAAATAATTGGAATTCTGAAACACAGGGATTTGGGGTGAAAGCTTATGGAGCTGTAGGTAAATCTATATGAATACTGACTGCATACATAATAATATCTCATATCTATAAAAATATAGAGACAATTAAAGTATCTAACAGCAGTAGCATATCAGTAATGAAGGAGATAAATAAAGCTAAGTTGCGCTAAGGTTTTTTTGTTGACCGGAAGAATAAAAAGCAAGGGTAATTTCTATGGTAACCACACAAAGAATAGAAAATGTGTGAAAATTTCAAACTAACAGAGGAAAATGAAATATAAAAAAAAAAAATCCTTGAGAAATCCAAAACAAAGCAAAAAGGAGTAAAAGAAACAGAACAAGCAAGAAAAATGTAAAACACACAGAAATATACATTAAATTTAATGGAACTAAATGTTCCATGAAGAAGTGAAAATAAATAAATACACACACACACACACACACACACACACACACACACACACATTAGATTGAATAAATGAACAAAACAAAGCAAAAACTCATTTGGGAGTTTTCCTAAAACTGAATAGACACATTCTACACATAAAAGTATAGAAAGGTTAAAAATGAAAAGAAAATACAACACTCACCAAAGGAAAGCTAGTATGGTTATACTAATAACAGAAATTTTAGACCTTAAGGAAAAAAGATTTACTAGAGATAAAATAATTTCATAAAACTAAAAGATTTAATTCATTAGCAACACATAAAAATTCTAAATTTCTATGCATATAACATTTTTAAAATACATAAAGTGAAAATATAAAAATAAGATAAAGATTTATAAAACTAATAAGACAATTTAAAATACATGTCTCTGAGTAACTAATAGAATAATCAAAAGATCAGTAAAGATCTAGAAAATTTGAACAATATTGTAAAATAAGTTGACCTAGGGGACATAAATAGAACATTAACTCAAATAACTGCAGAACATGTATTATTTTTCAAGCACATGCAGAATATTTATAAAAATACATCATATATTGAGTCATAAAACAAGTCTGAATAAATTCCAAATATTTGAAATAACATAGAGCATTTTCTGTAAGCCCAATACAATTATTTTAATAATAACTCACATATGTAGATATTAAGAAATATATTTTAAATAGGTTTTTGGTTAAATAAAATATCAAGATGAATATTGGAATATATTTTAACCAACTAATAAGAAAAATACTGCACATCAAAAATCACAGATACAGCTAAAACAGTGATTAGAGGGAAATTCACAGTTTTAAGTTTATATAGTAGAAGTTAAGAAAGACTGAAAAGGAATAAACTAAGCATCTGCATAATGAGGTTAGAAAAAATAGCAAAACAAATACAAGAAAAGGAAAGAGGATAAGAGTAGAAATTAAAAAGATTGAGTCTGGTGTTGGGTATTAAGGAGGACACATATTGCATGGAACACTGGGTGTTGTACATAAACAATGAATTTTGGAACACTGCATCAAAAACTGATAATGTATTTTATAGTGACTAACATAACACAATAAAAAAGTAAAAAGATTGCAAATATTGCAAATAATATGCAAATATTGTAAAAAATTGGAATCAACAAAACCAAAAACTGCTTTTGTGAAACACTTAAGTTGACTAAGCACTGCTGAGACTGATCAAAAAGAGATAAGACACAAGTAACTAGTAATTATGAAAAAATAACATCATTTACAATGCTGTCAATATTAAAAGAGTAATGAGTTATTTTATATCATTTTATACCACTAAATTAAAAAGAATCTTTCAAAGTTGACCCAGAAAAAAAAAGAAAACTGAATAATCTTATACTCATTAAAGTAATAAAATATTTAATTAAGAGTCTTTCTACATGTTAACTCCAAAGTCAAAAGGCATTACTGGAGAAATTTTCCAAACATTTTAGGAGAAAAGTAATTTTAACCTTTAAACACTCTTTCAGTGAATAGAAAAAAGGATATACTTCTCAACATATTTTATTAGGCAAGAAAAGAATTTATGAAGAATAAAAGTTGTAGATCAGAGCAAACCTCTTGGGTCTCCTCCCTCTTCAAGAGCTCCATACTATCACTCAATAAACTTTGCTTTGATGTCGACCAAAAAATAAATAAATAAAAGGAAAAAAAAAGTTAGAGATCAATCTCACTGAAGAACATATATATAAAAGCTCTAAATTAAATACTATTAACAAAGGAAGCACAGTAATATATACATAAATATATTTCTATATATGTTGAAATAATATGATCATGACCGTGTTAGGATTTTCGCAGTAATGCCATATTATTTATACTTACACTTGAATAAAAAAGTTTAATATGACTATATCATACCATCTCTTACTTTTGTCCCTTTTCCACCACTTGAGAGAGGTTGGGAAGGTATTATTAATCCCAGTCTCTGAGAAAGAAAGGAAGACTTCGAAGCATCCAACAACTTATATACTGCATTTGTATATAAGCATACTACTAAGACATGGCAGATAAAATTCAAGTCCAGCTTTCTCGTCTGCAGGTCTATGTATTTTCATTGTCTACACATTTCATTTATCACACATTGACATTTCAGAAGATCCTGTTTGTAATTAGATGCTCAGGGCACATTTCTACTAGCTTTTTTTTTTTTTCCCCTTTCTTTTTTTTAAAATGTGGAATTATTGAAGAGAAACCAAACTCATACATGCATTTCTTCCTAAGTCATTTGAGAATGCTTTAATTAGCTTGAATTGTTTCGCCACAGCTTGTTTGAAGCTGAACTTCCTGCATTTCAAATCAATTTTCTACTCAATTTCTTTGAGAAGGCTGTTCCTTCCTAGCCTCCTTAGCCTTGGCAGAAAAAGCATAGGTGGACTAAATCCTCTAGAGATACTTTTTTCTCTGAAGTCTCTTCTGCCCTCCTACACAAATGCTGGGACCTCATCAGCACCTTCCACAGAATCTCATTCATTTCTGCCCCTTTAACTGAAGAGAACTCAGCAGTTCTTGGGGCTCCTCACCAGACGAATAATAGAATATACTGACAGGTGTTTCTTTGGCATCTTGATATAATTAGAGATATTTGCATCTCCTGATTGTTCACACTCCTCAGGAACAATGTGAACTAATGACAGTGCAGGGTCCTAGTTTTCCTGCTTTCCTTCACAGGATGGAAGAATTGAAAGGGGCCTATTTTATAGAACTGTTCCTTTTCACAAATGAGGAAATAGAGGCTCAGAAGGGAAATGACCCACCTAAAGTGAATTTGTGATTGAGAAAGCATTAGAAACCAAATATTCTGACTCTTAACTATACTCTTTCTGTGGTTCTATGTTGCATGAATTTATAAGATCTGCTACATCTTGGTGCTTGTGTTATTTAGACAGTAGAGGTTGAATTACAAAAAAACCATCATTGTAGGCATGTTTAGAGAGTGAGCTTTAAATTCAGGAATATCTCAGATTGCTCAAATTCAAAGTATCAACAAATGTTATTGATAGAAATACAATTGCAAGAAGACACAAAAGAAATAAGAATGGGTTGAGAGGAATGACTCTCAGGATTATAAGATGGCTAAGACCTTTTTAACTGAATATAGGAATATTATTAATCATTGTGACAAATAGTATGAAGAATCCTTTGGGGCAAGTGTGTTCCTCAAAGCATTTCTATTATCCTAAATATAAGAAAACTGGTTGTATGGGTTTACTGGATAGTCTTGTTCATTGGTGGAAAAGAATCTGAAATTGAAATGAGAAGACATGGGTTGTAATTCTGACTTAAAATGGTTAGCTGAGTTGGTGCATTTTTTCTAGATCCTAGTTTCTCACTGATAAAATGAGGAAAAGACTAGATTTATAGTATCTCAAATTTTAGTGTGCATAAGAATCATCTAGGGGATCTAGTGAAATTCATATTCCAGGTTCCCATTCCCAGTGATTCTGATTCATTGATTTGGGGAAGGTCCATAGAGTCTACATTGTATCAAACTCCGAAGAGGCTTCTAATAGTGGTGTTTCTAGGGTCACACCTGAAGAAATGAAAATATACTGAGGAAAAAGGACCCACTGAAGATCTAATATTTGGAACATTTGCTTCCCACCTGCTAAAACCTAATAAATGCTAAAATTCTCTGCCACTCAATAGAATAGCACTTTTAGAACATTACCTGTTTCTGATTTGGGTCATAATGTCATACTTCAATTTATGTATCAAATTTACAGGCTTTGTAGAGGCCAATGCAACCCATCAGGAGGGAACATGAGTCTGAATTCCAAGGCAAAGTATTAGTCTATTTGGCCATGACTTCATTTCCTTATACTCCACAGGTGAATGTGAAAGATCTCTAGTGCTTTCAAAATAGTTGAACAAGGAGAAGCCCTTCCAGTTTTTTAATTAAGCAAGCTTTGACCTTCAAAGCTGTAATTGCTCCTGACATCTAACTTATTGCTTAATTAAAACATGGTGAAATAGGGGAATTCACGTCTAGAAAAATAAAGAGTCATGCTTATTTCTATTTTATTAAAGTCCTTCTTTTATCTGGAAGGTATGAGCTGAAGTTATTGCTAGACTAATGGAGAAAGGATCTAGCAAGCACCAAACCTGAAGTGAATCATTATCCTTCTGAAACAACTAGAGCTAATGAAATTATCACCAGAGAAAGAGAAAAAAACAAAACAAAACAAAAAAAAACCAAACAACTAAATCATTTTGGTGAGTTACGTCAGAAGATGGAACAATACAAAATTAAGGATGATGGCATTTCAATGAGTAACTGAACAGGAATAATTATTTCTCCCTGTTTTATTTTTTATTTTTTTAATAATTTTTTTATTATGTTAAGTTAGTCTCCGTAAAGTACATTGTTAGTTTTTGATGTAGTGTTCCATGATTCATTGTTTGCATATAACACCCAGTGCTCCATGCAATACATGCCCTCCTTAATACCCATCACTGGACTCACCCATCCCCCCTCCCCTCTCCTCTCTAAAACCCTTAGATTGTTTCCTGGAGTCCATATTCTCTCACAGTTAGTCTCCCCTCTGATTTCCGCTTCCTTCATTTTTCCCTTCCTTCACCTTATGTCCTCCATGCTATTCTTTGTGTTCCACAAATAAGTGAAACCATATGATAATTGTCTTTCTCTGCTTGACTTACTTCACTTAGCATAATCTCCTCCAGTTCCATCCATGTTGATGCAAATGTTGAATATTCACCCTTTCTGATGGCTGAGTAATATTTCATTGTATATATGGACCACATCTTCTTCATCCATTCCTTCTTTCACTAAGCACTGTGCCACAAGAATTTTCCAGTGTCATTGGTTTTCTTTGAAAGAATGATTTGGCAGAGTTGTATCTCATTTTATCAAATTGACCATAGCATGATCTCCACTTATTGGATATTTAATTTTAAAATAGTATTTACCAGGCGCCTGGGTGGCTTAGTGGGTTAAGGCCTCTGCTTTCGGCTCAGGTCATGATCTCAGGGTCCTGGGATAAGGCCTCTGCTTTCGGCTCAGGTTCAGCAGGGAGCCTGCTTCCTCCTCTCCCTGTCTCTCTGCCTACTTGTAATCTCTCTCTGTGTCAAATAAATAAATAAATAAATAAATAAAATAAAATAGTATTTACCATTTTAAATAGTGATGAACATGCTTTTATTTTTATTTTTTTAAATATTTCTTTATTTGAAGGAGAGAGAGATCACAAGTAGGCAGAGAGGCAGGCAGAGAGAGAGGGAGAAGCAGGCTCCCTGCCAAGCAGAGAGACTGATATGGGACTCGATCCCAGGATCCTGAGATCATGACCTGAGCCGAAGGCAGAGGCTTAACCTACTGAGCCACCCAGGCACCCATGAACATGGTTTTAAATCAAAATCATGACTGCATTATTGATTATTTTCTTAGTATGAGTTCCCAGACTCAGAATATCTGGGAAAAGGTAAACGTTTTTTGTTTTTTTTTTCCTGGTTTTTGGTTTTTTTTTTTTTTTTGAGGGGAGTCTTTTGACACATTTTGCCTTTGGAATCTTCATAAGAGGCTAATAAATAGAACTCCTCTACCCTGCCTGGATTCTGACCAGTGAGACAGCAAAAAGTAAGGCAGATGGAAGTAAAAATGTCACACAATTTTTAAGATTGGAGTACAAGATATATCTTAGCCTAAGAGCCCGTGGGCTTCCTCAATAAATCCCTTGGTTAGATCTGTGGCATGTGAGAGTAGGGGAGAATGAATACCTGCTCCCTGTGGGCAATACACTCACAAGAGAATACAAGGGAACAGTTGAGAGGAGTACGCATGATTTCTTTTCCCAAAATTACCTATCATGTAATCACTCCACTTACTCTTGGTGCAGCCAGTAAATGAGCAGAAACATCTAGGAATAACATACATATTGAAATTCTGTCTACGTGGAAAGACATATCAAGAGTAGAAGAATAAGTAGAGGATTCAAGATGGTAACATGAAGATCCTGAGCTTCCCTTCTCCCATGGACATAACAAATCTACAACTACATATGCAATAATTCCCTCTAAAGGTGACCTAGTAACTGGATGAACAGAGCTGCCACAACAAGAGACAGCAATGAGACAGATAGAGGAAGTGAAGATATAATCTTGTTAAGAAAAAAACCCACACGGGCACCTGGGTGGCTCAGTGGGTTAAAGCCTCTGCTTTTGGCTCAGGTCATGATCTCAGGGTCCTGGGATGGAGGCCCGCATCAGGCTCCCTGCTCAGCGAGGAGCCTGCTTCCCCCTCTCTCTCTCTCTGCCTGCCTCTCTGCCCCCTTGTGATCTCTCTCCTTCTGTGAAATAAATAAATAAAATCTTTAAAAAAAAAAAGAAAAGAAAAAAACCCACACCCCAGGCATGGGATTCCGTAGTAGGGAGGGATCTCAAAGGCATGGACTTTTCCCTGAGGAGCGAGAGATTTAAGCTTCACATCACCACCCCAGTCCTTAGATCCTGCATAGGAGAGATGAGTCCCCAAAACACCCAACTTTGAAAAACAACAGAGAGTATGTCCAGAAAAACTATAGAACTGTAAGGAAAGGGAAACCTGCTCTTAAAATGCTAACACACAGACCCACTTAACCCAGAAACCATTATAAAAACAATATCAAAGATCATAGAGATCATTGGTGAGTGAGACCCACTGGAGTGCCTACTGGAGAGGCAGGAGGCAGCTGGGACTGTCCTTGGGGACTGAGGCACTGGAAGCAGCCAGTTTTGCTATCTTATTCTGTCCTGCTGATCCAGGCACTGGTGGGAGCCATTTTGGAATCTTCCCTTTAGACTCCTAACAAACAGGGAGCTTGTCCTGCTAAGAACACTGCACCCCATGTGCATTGGCTGGTCCTCACAGCTAAGAGGATGATAGCCCTGCTCACTCTTGTGTCTGCAGTAGGCACAGCCCCACCACAACTGGATCATGCATACCCACAAGGGATACCCCTGGAGCACCCAGATCTGGTGGCCAGGGAAAATTGTGCTTCTGGGCTCCAACATAAGTCCACTCCTTCAAGACATGGATGTGTAGCTGAACTACCTAATACATGGAAACAAGCACAGAGAGTTAGGTAAAATGAGGGGACAGAACTTTCTAAATGAAAGAACAAGACAAGTCCTCAGAAAGAGAATTAAACAAAATGAAGATAAGCAATTTACCCCGTGAAGAATTCAAAGTAATGGTGATAAAGATGTTTACTGAACTCAAGAGAAGAATGGAAGAACACAAGAGAGATAGAAAACTAAGACAAAACAGGTATAAAAAAGTCATAGAAAATATAGGAAAGTACCAATCAGAGCTGAAAAATAGAATAACGGAAATGCAGAATACACCAGAGGGAATAAACACATTAGATGATACAGAAGAATGGATCAGTGATCTGGAACATAGGATAGTGGAAATCACTTAAACTGAAGACCAAAATTAAAAAAAAATACATTTTTAAATGAGGGTTGTTTAAGGAACATGTGGGATAACATCAAGCATACTAACATTCACATTATAGGGGTTTCTGAAGGCAAAGAGAGAGAGAAAGGGGCAGAAAACTTATTTGAGGAAATAATGGCTGAAAACTTTCCTAACCTGGGGAAGGAAACAGACATCCAGGCCTGAAGCACAGGAAGCCCCAAACAAGATGAACCCAAAGAGATCCACACCAAGATACATTCTAATTAAAATACAAAAAAGTAAAGATAAGGAATCTTAAAAGCAGCAAGAAAAAAATGTAATTGGTTATAAATAAAGGCATGCCCCTAAGGCTGTCAGCTTATTTTTCAGCAGAAAATTTGTAGGCCAGAAGAACATGGCCCAATATATTCACAGTGATGAAAGGGAAAAATTAAAAATAAAAACACCAAACAACAACAACAAAAAACTTACCTAAACAACAATACTCTACCTGGTTAAGGTTATCATTCAGAATTGAAGGACAGGTAAAGTATCCAGACAAGCAAAAACTGGAGTTCATCACCACTAAAGTGGTTTTAAAATAAGTATTAAAGGTAGTTGTTTAAATGGAAAAGAGAAGGCTTAACTAGGAGATATATATATATGTGTATGTGTATGTATGTATATATATATATTTCTCACTAGTTAAGGCAAACATATAGTAAAGATAATAGATCAACCACTTATAAATCTAGTATGAAGGTTAAAAGACAAAAATAGTAAAATTGACTATGTCTACAATAATTAGTTAAGGATACACAAAAATTTATAAAATGGAAACAAAGAAAACTGGGGACCAATACTTCTATCAGACAAAATAAATACAACAAAAGCTGTAACAAGAGACAAAGGACTTTACATAATGATAAAGGGATCAGAGTCAGTCCAACAAGAAGGTTTAACATTTAAAGGTATAAATATTTGCTTGGACCCTTTTTTTCCATCCCTTCACTTTTATTTTAGTCTGTGTTCATCTTATGATCTGAAGTGAATCTTGAGATCTGAATTGAGTCTCTTGTAGGCAGCATATAGGTGGATCTTGTATTTTTATCCCTTCAACCATCCTACGTCTTCTGATTGGAACACTTAGTCCATTTATATTTAAAGTAATTATTGATGAGTATGTATTTATTGCCATTTTCTTAATTGTTGTCTGTTTTTGTAATTTCTATCTATTCTTCTCCTGCTCTCTTCCCTTGTGATTTGATGACTTACCTCTTTTGCAAGAGGAACTCAGTGTAAAGTTCTGCTTGAGAATTTTTCTCAAACTTGAATGTAGATCAGCATCCCCTAGAGGGCTTGTTAAAATTTCTGGGAACTACCCCCATAGTTTTCGATTCTAAAAGTCAGGAGTAGGGCCTGAATATTTGCATTTATAAAAGATTCCCAGGTGATAGTGATACTGCTGGTGGAGGGGAGGGGACTTGAAGAATCACTTCCTATTTTAGCCTTTTTCAATTCTCTAAATGCACATGCACGAGTGTGTGTGTATGTGTGGGCTTGTGTGCTGTGTTTGTGTAAGTAGAGGGTGGTGAAGGGAAGTGAGAACAGGGGAAAATATAAACTCCTGCTACTTGCACAGTGCAAACACTGTGCCTCTTTTGTGATCAGTATGTCATAAATATTTATTAAATTAAATATCTTTCACCCTATGAAAATTTTATACAATACTCAATATATGAAAATTGACCTGTCTTTCCAGAGGAAAGACACTGGAACTGACTCATATTTCTGCCAGAAAGGATTACTACTTAAATGAAACAGAAGTTGCCTTTGTCTTTTTTCCCTAACCCTGTGGCATTTAACATCTCTTTTGCTTCAGCCACGTTACTGAAGGCAGGGAACACAGGGGAGCCAGAACAAGGTGGCAAACAGTGTGATCTCTAGTTTGTGGATGCTTGTACATGTGTGTGTGTGTATAGATATGTACGTACAACATTAGTATGTTATATATATATATAATAGTATATAGTTAAATTATATATAATTACTATAGCATTAGTAATAAGCACAAGGGGAAATGTGCTGGCTATTTTTCATATCTGATGATAAGTCTGAGAACTCACTTCCTTCAATTAGGCTGGTGGGTTGGTTATTTTGTGTAGGCACATGTTAAGCAAAAGGGCCTGAAGATAATCTTTGCTGCAGCTGCTGCCAGGTGAGGATATGACCTGAAAAGTCAGTCTGTAGAGACTACCAGTAATAATAATATTATATGTCTGATGTTAAACTAAGAGATATACATGTGTATTTTTTTTTAAGATTTCTATTTATTTGAGAGAGAGAGACAGAGATAGTGAGAAGAGAGCATGAGTGGGGAGGAGAGGGAGAAACAGGCTTCCACCAAACAGGGCTTGATCCCAGGACCCTGGAAATGTGACCTGAGCTGAAGGCAGATGCCCATCAGACTGAACCACCCAGGTGCCCCTGCATGTGTATTTCTTTAATTCTCACAAAACCATATGATGTCTGTGTTATTCTTTTTTTTTTCTAACAGATTTTGACACTTTTATTTCTGTTAACATGTTCAGAATAGTTATTTTAAAGTCTCTGTGTAATAATCCTTTATCTCAAGATCTTAATGATTTGTCTTTTCTGTTTGTCTGTGTTATTCTTATTCCCATTTTTCCGTTAAGATAATTAGGCAGAGAGTAAATAGCATGGCTTAGCTATGTGGCTGGTGAGTGGTAGGTCCATGACTTGAACCCTGGTCTGTTTGACTACAATATCTTTACTCTTAACCACCAACTAACTATATTGCTTCCTGAGTGCATATAGATATATCCCACAGAACAGGATAACTTAACTCACCTAAAGCATATAGCAGAGATAACCGAATTAGAAAGAAGGCAGGTGATTTTTCCAATGTTATACAGTGAATTAGCAATAGAATCAAAACTAGGAACAAAGGTCTCCATGTTCCCTGAGTCAATTTCCTAGTTACCATGTTCTTGTACTTAAGTATCATTAGTACACTGTCTTTCCCTTTGTTCTTCTCTATGACAACTGGGTGTCTTTTAGTCATCCCTGTCATGACTCAATGCTGACATGAGTTGTGCCCCATCTCTACTTACTTATGCTACAAGTCCACTTCCATTCCCTCCTATCCTTATCCTTGTCATCTCAGTAGGCTTGAGTGTCTTCTCCAGTTATACTCATTTTAATTTTTCCTCAAGCAACATATCCTGGAGGTTAGGTCTGATTCAGCCAAAACTTTAGGGTAAGGGATAAGAACTCCATCTTGTCTATCTCATTGCTAAGAGAATGATACTGTAAAAGCCATGGAAGATCATTTGGTCACTCTTCTTCATTGTAAATAATTATCAAGAAACCCAGAAATGAACTTCTCAGGGCCTTCATCACATGGACAATGGCAACATGAGTCAGCCAATGATTGCAATCTGTATATTCACTCATCTTGTTCAGACCTGGAGAAAACTTGGACAAGTTAGCTCCATTAGCTTTATAATCACATCTTCCCTCAGGGTTATGAAAATAAGCCCACCACTGGGTTCTGTGCTGGGAGTGAAACCGCCTTGGGATTCTCTCTCCTTCTGCCCCTTCTCCCCAGCTCACATTCTCTCTCTAAAACAAAACTTTGTGTGTGTGTGTGTGTGTGTGTGTGTGTGTGTGTGTGTGTGTGTCATTTATATTTATATTTATATAAAATCACATCTTCTAAGACAAAGAAACTATCCAAATTAAGAGAAATTGCTTTCTATTATCTCCTGGAAACATTATGTCATCCCTTTCTATCAGTATACTGTGGAAGTTTGGATATTGTCCCCTATGCTGCATTACCAGATAAGGAAATACCATGAGCATAATGGTGATAACCAGTAATATCTTGCTGTATTACTGTTTTGGCCAGTGAGTGGAAAAGATGAATTCCAAGGAAAGTTGAACATTTCTTATTTACCTCATTTCCCCCCAACCTAAAATCAAATTAAAATGTTTTCTATTCCCTTAGATTCTTTTACTGAGTTTAAATTTTTCTGACCAACATTGGTAAGTCCCTGTTCTGACTTTTTATTTATGATAGAGACTCTGGACATCATTAACCATAGGATCTGGGAACTACTGATCTTCTGGAGCAATGCTTTCCAGTGCTGGTCCAAGAATGGATGTTTGCGTGATGTTTCCACTAGTTCATGGTGAAATGAATAAATAAATCAGTGCAATGGGTAGAGTGAAAAAGTTACCATTCCCTAATCTCCTTCATGGGTTCTCCATTAAGACTTGTCTGCTTCCTCACCACAGTATTTCCTTACCACCAGGAACAGCATAGCACACGATGAGCCTTCAGTACATACCTTTTGAGTAAGTAAACGCAGTCCCCTATTTTGGGAAAAGCTGTTCTTTATTCTGTGATTATATTCCTTTTTCTGGTGTTAAAATATCGTTTCTTTAAATGAAATAATGCTGATAGATAGAAGTTATTTTCAATTCTTTTACTTGGCAAAACCAAAGGCTAAGGATCCTATCTTGGTCATCTAAATTTGATTTTTTGAAATTTCGCTAGATTGAGAATATAACAACCTGGAAATCATTAGTGTAATCTAATTTATGTAAAAATGGGAAAACTGCTGCCCAGGGAAAGGAAATAACTTGAATAAAACCCAGTAATTGGATTATTACCATTTCCCCTGTGTCCCTTTCTATTTTATAGAATTACAATTATGGGTTGATTCTTTTTCTTTTCTCTTTTTTCTCCCTTTCTACCTTTCTCCCTCCCTCCCTATCTCTCTCTCTCTCTCTCTCTCTTTCTTTCTTTCTTTCTTTCTTTTTCTTTCTTTCTTTCTTCTTTTCATCCTTTCATCCTTCTCTTTCTTCTTCTTGTTTTTTTCACGAATAATTGTGGTCTCTTAAAGAGTACTGTAAGCTCCTTGAAAATGTGGATCATGTTATAGTCTTGTTTTGTTGGGTTAACAACACTCCTTGTTTGGGATTCTCTATCCATGGCACTGAACTTCTGCCTTGAAGACTAAGCTAAATGGGTACAGATAAAATCAAGGAAATCCTTTTTTTGGATACTACCCTTATACAACATAAAGTTTACAAAATTCTCCCATTCTTTAGCTTGTCTTTTCATTTCACTAATTGTTTCTTTTGATGTTCAGAACCTTTTGATTTTGATGTAGTCCCATTTGTTGATCTTTTCTTTGCTTTTCTTGTTTGTATTTTTTGGTGTCATATCCAAAAACCAGTGGCCAAGACCAATATTGAGGAACTTCTTTTCTATCTTTTCTTCTAGGAGTTTTATAGTATCAGGTCTTATGTTTAAGTCTTTGATGCATTTTGAGTTAATTTTTGTGAGTGGTGTTAAGATAGAAGTATAATTTCATTGTTATGCATGTGTTTCTCCAATTTTTCCAGCACAATTTGTTGAAGAGACTATCATTTCAGTCTTATATATTGTATATTCTTGGCTTTCTTGTCACATATTAATTTATTGTATCTACCAGGTCTTAATTCTGGGTTTTCTATTCTGCTTCATTGGTTTATACATATATTTTTGTGCCTGTACCATACTATTTTTATTACTATGGCTTTGCAGTACAGTTTGAAATCAGACAGCCACAGGTACATGAAAAGAAGTTCAACATTACTAATCATCAAGGGAATGCAAATTAAGATCACAATGACATATCACCTCACATCTGTTAGAATGACTCTCACCAATAAGGCAAGAGACAATAGGAACTCGTGAGGATGTGGGGAAAAGGCACCTCTTATACAGTGTTGGTGGTGATGTAAATTGGTTCAACCACTATGGAAAACACTGTGGAATTTCCAAAAAACCGATACAAATTGATTTGCTCTATGATCCAGCAATTTCATTTCTAGGTATATACCCAAAGGAAATGAAAACAGGATTTTGAAGAGATATATATACTCCCATGTTTATTGCAGCATATTCACAATAGCCAAGATATGGACAACTCAAATGTTTATCAATGGGTGTGTGTGTGTGCGTGTGTGTGTGTGTGTAGTGGAATATTATTCAACAAAGGAAGACATTCTGCCATTTACAACATGGATGTACCTTGAATACATTATTCTAAGTGAGATAATTCAGACAGAGAAAGACAAATATGGTATATCATTTATATGTAAAATCTTAAAAGGTCAAACTTGCAAAAGATAAAGACTAAAATGGTGGTTACAAAGGGATGGTGGTGAGAGGAAAAGATTGATGTTGTTTAAGGGTACAACCTGCCATTCGTAGTAAATAAGCCATAGAGATCTAATGCACATATAGTGAATATAGATAACAATATTGTACTATAATTATGAAAGGTGATAAATATTGCTATAATGGTGATCATATTACAGCATATAAATGTATCAAAATAACACACTATACACCTTAAATTTACACAATGTTATATGTCAAATTCAGTAATAAAAAAGGAGATCCTATTGTTATCCTTGTTTCAAAGTATAAATGAAGACAAAAAATAATAATAAGCCTAAACCTGACATATAAACCAGTAAAAATCAGTTATTTGTTTAGTCTCATGTAGGTAATGAAATTGACTTATAGCAAATCAATCAGTTCATAAACGTGGGTGAACACATAGAGCATTCACCTTGAACACGGAACCTTACAAAGGTGACTGATATTCCCTATCCACCTAACCCTCAAAAACAGAAAAGGATAAGAAGGGACATTCTGCATTTTGTTGAACAATGATATTGCAAGAAAAGAACACAGTTCTAATATTTAAACCACAGATAAAATATTTAGGTATAAATAACTAAATTAAATGAACTTCTACTAAGGATTTAATGAACATTGGATAGATGTAGTAAGAAATATCATAGTTTACTTTTGTCTAGGCATTCTCTGTAGATGCCTGGCAAAAAATAATAGACCTCTCTTTAATCCTATTGGGTTATACTTTTTGTACCTTTCTACTTCACCTATTACTAATTATGCATAAAAATCTGATTAGTGATTTTGTTGGAAGGTCCCTTTACACTAATTGGTCAGAGTACACACTTTACTCAAATTGACCTGATCTGGGCACCTGGGTGGCTCAGTGGGTTAATGCCTCTGCTTTCAGCTCAGATCATGATCTCAGGGTCCTGGGATCGAGGCCCGCATCGGGCTCCCTGCTCAGCGGGGAGCCTGCTTCCCCCTCTCTCTCTGCCTGCCTCTCTGCCTCCTCGTGATCTCTCTCCCTCTGTGAAATAAATAAATAAAATCTTTAAAAAAAAATTTGACCTGATCTACTAAGGACTGTTCTTTCCCTGTTCAGTTCTAATTCCAATTATGTTTTATTTTTGTTTCTAACTTCAATTGTTATTTCTTATATACTTTTTCCTTGTTTCTTACAAAACATTTTTTCCTTATATCTCAAACATTGGGATAGTAAGGAAAGCATCCTCTTTTCTTTTGCTTTTTATATTATCTGAGTCTATACTATTGCATTCATTAATTGTGCTACTTAAAAAAGACACAGTGAAAATAAAATTAAGCCCTAATCCAGTAAAGGACCAAGTGCCTATATTTGCTGCCTGACTCTAAATTTGTCCATATTAATAAAAACAATTAAAACAAAATAAATAAAACCTTATTAAACTTGGGGAAAATTTTAGGACAATTTTTATTATTAATATATCCAGGACATTTAAGTACAACCCTAAATGTTGCCATAAGATAGATCATTAAGGATGAGCCAGGATACCAAGTTGATGTTCACTGCAAAATGCCCATATGCCAAAAGGGTGGGGGCGTAGGTAATTTGGGCACGGCAGCTCTGAGAAGACACATTCAGTATCAATGTTCCAATCAAACACTTGGCTATGAGCCTTTGGATGTCACTTGTCTTCCTCCTACTGCAGAATGTCAGCTGAGGAGAGCCTGTTCTTAATAAGAGGAAAAAAGATAATAGAGAATAAAGCAATTCTTCTGAAATTGGCTTGATGCAAGTTGCTCTCAGTGCAATTATAGCTTGAGGAGGTGAAGTCATCCAGTCAGGCTGCTATCATCTGGGGGCAAAGTACCCCATCCCAGGTCAGCTCCCAGGAACCTATTAATTTCCAGAATGATAAAGCTTCTTGTGTCTACTCCATAGAAGTGGATCAAGTGGGTTAGGTCCAGCCCACCTACATGTTTCATCCACTTGTTCTCTGAGGACTCATCTGACTTTATAAACAGATTGATGTGTGTGTGTGTGGTAAGTGTTTAGGGGTGGCCATGGGATAGATTTATCAGAAGGATGTGCAACACCAGGACAAACATTTCTGGTGAGTTTAAGGCTAGTTAAATTTAGAAAATGTTAAGTTTTACCTATTATAACATTTTTACATCACATTTCCATTTACAAAGTGCTTTCACGTTGCAATCTCTAATTTATATATTAACAAAAATCCACTGATGCTAATGAGGCAGGCATAATTATCCCTGTTTTTTTCCTCAGATGATGCAACTAGGGTTATACTTGCCTGAGGACACATAGTTGCCAAGTGTCCCAGCAGCCAGGTCTCTAATATCTGGGTCTTATCTATAACCATGGTGTTTTTTATGCCCATATTTGCTGACCAGTAACCATATAATAACTAATTTGTTTGCCTTTATGTTAACTTTAAATTGTGAATGCATCGGGGTGCCTGGGTGGCTCAGTGGGTTAAAGCCTCTGCCTTTGGCTCAGGTCATGATTTCAGGGTCCTGGGATCAAGACCCACATTGGGCTCTCCACTCAGCTGAGTGCCTGCTTCTCCCTCTCTCTCTGCCCACCTCTCTGCTTACTTGTGATCTCTCTCCCTCTGTCAAATAAATAAATAAATAAATCTTTCAGACATTTGTGAATGCATCAAATCACTGTGAAATTTAATTTATCCTTTAATGGTGAGAACATATTCTTCCTCTGGTATAAAAAAGGAAGGTTTCTCAAAAAGTTGCAATAATAATACTGCTGACATTCAAATTGTCATCACACAGATTATTTTATTTGAATTGCAGAACAACTCTTTGAGATGAGCACGCAAGATAGAGTTCCTGTGACAGTTAGTTTAGAGTCCATACAGTTTATTTCATATATATAGGAAATGCCTCATTAGCCCATCAAATGGACATTCAGCCTTTGAGAATTTCTCTAGACTCTCTTTAATAGCACTGTTTACTTTCCTTGAGCCCAGCTTCAACCCTGGATATCTATCTATTCTCCGTTTTCTCCATCTCCTGCATCCCGTAAGCCCAGTTTTCTCACCCAGTCCTCATATCTAGTAACTAAACTTGACAGAGATTTACATGTCTCTCCTTATTTGGGGAAAAAGCCAGTTAAACCCATTAGGCAGAGAAACTGAAGTCCACAAAGTTAAACAACTTACCCGGAGTCTACTAAAAACTCCTGACCAACGCGGATATAATTGGAACTTTACTGCTATGAAGTGCTGTCATAGAGTATTCCACATGATGCCTGGAACAAGCGTGTTTACCATATGTCTTTGTTGTACCTCTTACACATCAAATGAAGAGGTATTCTCTTTGGCATAGTAATTTCAGGAACCATCACACTTCTCTAAATAGCTTCTCCCGTGGTTGATTTATTGCCAAAATTCCACCACTGGATAAAAACTTCATTACATTTTTCACTGTCCCTAGGTATTTGTGAATGTCATTGGGAGGAGGAACGAGAAACTCCCTTTTAGTCACTATGCCATTGATATAAACTAAGTTTTCAGTCCCTTAGTCAAAAGGGTTGTGGGGAGAGAACATGAGGATAAATTGTAGAGGGAAGAAGGAGGTTGAATAATATTCATAATAATAGCTACTTGCTATGTTCCAAGCAATGTTACACAGCTCTACATACCTCTTACCATCTATTTTTCAAAACAGATATATGATGCATAATGTAATCAAAAGAGGAAATGAGCTTATATAGAAGAAATCATTTTTCCAAGGTCATGATGGTTGAAACAGATTTTTGTTTGTTATTTCATATACCCATATTATGCCTCTTCTACTACACTCTCTGCCTCAGTAAGATATTTTCAACAAATTGGACAAAACAGTTTGTTTGGGTTTTTTTGTTTTGTTTTGTTTTATGCAGAAGTAACCATAGAGCTTCCTATTATTACAACACAAAGGACATATCTGTCCTACTTCCCTTTGTAGGTCTAGCACTTTTCCATCACAGTGCCCTAGGACCTAAACTTTTACTTATATACTCTTCTTTTCACTTGCGCTTTGTTGGTCTCAACCCTGCAGAATGTGAGAGCCTACTCAGCAATTTTTAGCAAAAAAGACCAATAAGGACTCTTTTTTTTTCTACCTGGTTGAAGTCACTGAAGCACTGAAGACTGTCACTGAAGCCCTGAGCAATTAATCCTGGAAATAATTCAGCCCACACCTGCCTCAGAAGCAGGTCTCACTCAATGTGGGAAGTCAGAAATGAGTCTTTGGCCTCCCCAGGATTTCTAGTTGTCCCTTTATCCCTCCTGGACATAAGACTTCCACTTTTCAGTGGAGGCCCAGGATGTAACTGATTGTACTCTGTTGTGCATTTCTGTCTCTTTTCTACATGTGCAGAGGTGAGGTTTTCAGGGAAATCCTGCATACATGTTTGAGAGGAATTTGATGTTGGATTTGGGGTAGAAACTATTTTTAGCACCTTTGGAAGTTCATCCCAAAGAAGTCAGTGTGATGGTGGCAAGAGCCTCAAGCTGGTAATCAGGAACACCTGGGTTCTAAGCTGAGCTTTGATCCTGAGCTGCTTTGTGGACTTGGACAGCCATAGTGAATGACCATGCACCACCCGGCAGGTAATCCACTGTGTCTATGGTTTCAGCTACTAGTGTTCAATACAGCCCTGTGGTAGGCAAAGATTGTCATTGTTGGAATCCCTGCAAGAGTCCTTTCTCAGGCTTTTGGACCTTCCAAATAAGTGGACAGATATGACACATATAAGGATCTCCTCTAGAACTGCCATTGGGGACTAATTTTCATGGATTGTGAATTAGGGAGTGACAACTAATGGGTACAATATTTCTTTCTAGGTTAATGAAAATTTCTAGTAAGATTATGGTGATGATTGCCTAACATTGTAAATATGCCAAAAGCCATGGGAGTATACATCTTAAATGGTTGAAGTGTATGGTATGTGAATTATATCTCAATAAGTCTGTTATCTTTATTATTTTTAAAGGTCTTACAAATTATAACCTAGCTTTTTTTTTTTTTTTTTTTTTTTAGTCCTTCAGCTCATCCTTTGGTCAGTTTTTACTTTGAGAAATTTGTGCCCTTTGGGATAAGGTGTACTTCACCCCAAATAAAGACAACATATTCTTCCCACAGAATACTTAGGGCAAGGGTATGCAATGGGCTTATTGTTTCTGCAACTGATAGGATAGAAAATTATACTTTCCTCTTTGACGTGATATTCATCACACTTTCCTGGAGGCAAATTAAATTTGATTTGGGGGAATTAAGAAGGACCATTCATCTCAAATACCTACCTCTACCCAAAATTCAGGTAACCCAGTCTTTGAGGCCAAGCTTTTCAGTCTCTGGTTCTCTTCGCAAATCTAAATCTTACTTTGAATGAATATTTTAAATCTTCAATTTAGGGTTAATATGTTGACCCAGTCTGTTTCTTATGGAACAATAGATGTGATGATTACAATAATATTGAAATTCTTGGAGAAAGTATTGAAAAGTAAGATGGAGACTGAAAGTGGAAGAGAACAGAGAGAAGGTATAGAGGTACCAAAAATTGTCTTTCCTAAATTTATAGTCTATGAATTAAAGCTGTGGAAAGTTGAAGGTAGGAGAGGTGAAAAATCCAAGGTCAGGTTGGCCTTGACTCATTCACCAAGCTACATGCAAGTTGAAACTGTGGGAAGAATGCTATTGAGAAGAAAAGGGACTATTTAATTGGAATTCCATAAACATGATTCACTCCACTGGTGTGTACACTTAGAAAAATGTATTTGATTAGGAGAGGGGAAAAAAAGGAAGAAAAGGAAATTGTTTTAAAAAGGGGAAAATGGCAGCAGAGTCAAGACAAAAATCATTAAAGACCAAATATGTTCCTTTCATCCAGGATTCCACAAACCTGAGCAACTTGGGTGACTCAGCACAGGACAAGATGCAGAGAATAGTGGCATGAGAGATCTATTGCTTTTATGCCCCTCCTAACAAGAGATTCTTTGGGGAAATTGCCTCTTCACAAACTCCACTCCCAAGTTTCCTGTAGAAGCAGGCATACTTTCACATGATCCCTCTGAGCTGTTCTGAACTGTTGTCTAGGAGTGAACATGTGGCTGATCTACATAGAGGAATCCCTCCTTAAGGCTTCTGATGCTCAATAATTGCTTTCTCAGTAAATGATACACGCCACAGTATCATTTTAACATCAAGCACCCAAGGGGAACTCTGAAGAGAGTATTTTTTGTTGGTATTTCTTTCCTTTTGTTGAATTTTAGTTGACATACGGTATATTAGTTTCAGCTGTACAACATAATGATTTGATATTTTAAGCATTATGAAATGATCATAGTAAGTCACAATAACAATAAGTTACCATCCGTCATCATACAAAGTTATTACATATTATTGACTATATTCTCTATGCTGTACATTACATTTCTGTGCTTACTTATTTTATACCTGGAAATGTGTGCCTTTTAATTCCCTTAACCTATTTCACCCATTCCCTACTTCCCTCCTCTCTGGCAACCACTAGTTTGTTCTCTGTATCTATGAATCTGTTTCTGTTTGTTTGTTTGCTTTGTTTTTTAGAGCCGATCTATAAATGAAATCATATAGTATTTGTCTTTCTCTCTATGACTTATTTCACTTAACATAATACCCTCTAGGTCCATCCATATTGTTGCAAATCAGTCAGCATTTCTAATAAATGTTGATGATGTTATTTGATCCATGGATAGTTACTGCATACTCCATGGACTTGGCGGGGGGAGGGGGGGAAGCAAAACAACTCTGAGACTCATAAGAAACTGGCATTTCTTGAATTGATTTATAATAGTCCAAACCACACACAATAAGCCAGCAATTAAATTGAACACATCATAAACATCCATCTTGACTCTACCACCTGACTGAGCAGATGATGCTACCTTAAATTTTAAATTTCATGATAAAATGCTTATGCTGGTATAATATAGTAATAGGGCATTAGCATTAGGGAAAGATCCTCTCTCTGCTATTTGGCTACTTTATGGAGAGGGAGAATGTTTGGCTACTTTTTGGAGAGAGAGAGGGACTATTAATAATGATGTTTCAGGGTCAAAATCATAGCTATTGCTAGGCAAATATTTTTGACATAGAAGGAGCTAGCAAAGGGCACCAGGGTGGCTCAGTCAGTTAACTGTCTGCCTTTGGCTCAGGTCATGATCCCAGGGTCCTGAAATCAAGCCCCACATCTGACTCCCTGCTCAGTGGGGAATCTGCTTCTCCGTCTCCTGCTCCTCCTGCTTGTGTTCTCTCTCTAGCAAATCAATCAATCAATAAATAATATCTTAAAAAAAAAAGCTAGCTAAAGTAGAGAAAAACCTGGGGCCTTCTTCCATGTCTAGCTCTGCCCATTTCTAGCTGTGCAAACTAGACCAAAACCTTTCCCCTCTTAGCCTTAGTTTAACCATTTATAAAATTATAATATAAGATTAGATAAGCTTTAAGTCTGAATTTAAATATGACATGTGTCACTTAGACTAGGACATTTAGTCAGACCCTAAACATTGCTGTTCTGTAAATGATTTTATAGAAACAACTCACACTTTGAGTTTAGAGGAACCAGTGTGTGAATGTCAGATTTGCTATGTCTTAGTTGTGTCATCTCTTTACTCAGTCACTTAGACGATCTAAGGCTCAATCTCTCTGTGACTGAAAGTGGGTATAAGTCTGTATTATATTACATCTAACAGAATTCCTAGACAGTACAAATGAAGCTTGTAAATATACTTGAATTTTTATGTGGTAGAAACTGTGGCAGCAAGTGGTAGAGTTCAAGCATTTGAGATACCACCTCAGGTTTATTGAGCACTAACTGTACGCTATTCACTAATTTGAACATTATACATGTGCTCTTCCTTTTCAATACCATAAAAACAATTTGAGAAAGGTGCCTCAAGTTCCCCCATTTCATAGTTAGGGAATATGAAAAAATTCAAGCTGCTTGATCAGTGACACAATTAATAAATGGTGCCACTCAGATGCAAACCTGGGGCAGTTGGATTTTGGAGTGTGAGCTTTTGCCCACTGTGGTATACTGATTTATTCCTCCAGGGTTAAATAGATTCAGATTTGTGTGTGAAGATTCCTACTTTTAGCCATATTCTTGTTTGAAACGCAGACTTCCACTGAGAATAATGGAAAAGTTATACCCCCAAAATCTGTTAAAGATATTGGGGAGGTACCAAGCAGTGGGCAATCAAATAAAAAAAAAATCACTGGGTGTCAAAAGGTAAGTATTTACCAAGGACTCTGAGAACATAACAGGATAATAAATTCAAATATTAAGAATTATAAATTTAAAATATCTAATATGCTCAAGACATTAAAAGACAAGATGGAAAATTTCCATAGGAAACTGATATCCACAGAAAGAATAAGTATCTATAAAAAGGAATAAATAGAAAGTATCAGAAATTAATAATACAGTAGATAAGATTAAGGGTATATCTGGCAGAGTAGAGAAGTGAAAGAAAGATGAAAATATCTCTGAAACAGACAAAAGGATGCTAGTGCAAAAAGGAGCATAAGGGACATGGGGACACAGTGAAAAGAGCTAATTTTTTTTTTAAGATTTTATTTATTTATTTGACACAGAGAGAGAGATTACAAGTAGGCAGAGAGGCAGGCAGAGAGAGGAGGAAGCAGGCTCCCCGCGGAGAAGAGAGCCCGATGCGGGCCTCGATCCCAGGACCCTGAGATCATGACCTGAGCCGAAGGCAGAAGCTTTAACCCACTGAGCCACCCAGGCGCCCGAAAAGAGCTAATTTAACATAGGTAGAAATGAGACCCTAGAAGGAGAGGGAAGAAAGAATGAGCAGAAGTAATACTTTAAGAAAAATGGCTTAGAATTTTCCGAAGGGAATACATTTTTCTTTCTTTCTTTCTTTCTTTCTTTCTTTCTTTCTTTCTTTCTTTCTTTTTTTTTTTTCCTATTTTGACATCAAATTGCTAATAAAAGTTTATAGTCTGGGGGTTATTATTCTTTACTTTCCAGCTAGAAGAGACTTTTCAGGTAATGGAAATTTCAAGCAACTCTGAAATAATAGTTGGAAAAAAATGGAGATTTGTGGATACCCTGCTTTGAGAACAGAAGGGACCTTTGATGATGTGCAATTCATTTGAGTGAAGGAAGAATATGGGGGGAAAGATGAAGAAATTTGGGTTCAAAGTCTTTGCCTCCTCGGATATGTGGAACAATACCACGGTTAGGGGATCAGAAGGATATGGGGCAGAACCATTATACATGTGTTTTGAGGGAGGATTCGGGAAGCGCCTATTTCTATCCACTCAGTCATTAGTTGTATCATTCCGCTTCTTTGAAGCCCAGCACCCTCAGCTGAAACTAGGAATGACAATGCATTCTTCACAGAGTTTTTATGGTAACTGACAATGTATGCAAAGAACCACCCTAGTGCCTGGCACATTCAACATGCTCTGTTAATGTCAGCCCCCTGTTCCTCCCCCCCCCCATTTTGATTATGAAAATCATTTCTGACTTTTGCGCAGAACTTCTTATTTCCCTATTAAGGTAGCAATGGTTTTCTGCCAAGTAGAACCAGAAAATATGGAATAATAAAGGGTTCTGGTGCAGAGCAGTTTTATTAGCAATAATATCAATACCTCTTTGAAAATTCAGTTACTCGGATGCTCAGAGAAAAGAGAGAAGGCAGATATTTAGAATTAACAGGTACTTTTGAAAAGTTAGTGTCCCAATTAACAGGAAAGGAATCTGCTAATAAATAAACGTCTCAGTTTTCAGGAATACTAACTAGTCTTCACAGGGCCCTTTGGGGGGAGCCCTTCCATGTGCTCACTTCTGGTGGAATGGTTCTATTTCATTAGCACATTATGGCTTCACTTTCTATTTTATCCCTCAAGATCTCTTCCCTAAAATCTGGTGATTTGAGATTTCTTACATTTCAGTTTCTCTCTGGTGGCACAATCAAAATTCTTATTACACATACTTATTAGAGTTGATATTTTCTATATTATTAACCGACCCATAATGTGATGTTAAATAATGTGCACTAAGCAGTTTTTACCCAATTATAGAAAGTTAAACGTTCGGGTTGGGGTGAGGGATGTGACTAATGTCCATCCCGGGGTGAATCAAGCAAGGTCTTCCATTTGCTCCTACCATGCATACTTCCAAAGGTTCCAAACCATTCTAATATATGTTGTCTTTCTACCGTATTTATTCAGCGGTAATATTGTTGTGAGAGCTGGATGAGGTAACACATGTGAACTCTAAAATGTAGAAAACTTTTAATGTTTTAATGGTGAGACTGATGATAATGATGGAAGCTGGTGTTTTCTAGCAGAAGTTGTGGACAAGTGTAAGACAAATTAAAGAAGGTGATTATTCTCCATGGGGAAAGGCATAAAGCCTGCTGGATAAAGAGGTACTACAGGTTGAAATTGTAATAAGGTTTTGGGGTGATGAAATTAACTGAGACTATTAAAGCTACCACAGTTAATTTGGGGAAGGTCACTCCATCATGCAATCTGGATTTAAGTCTTCCAAAATGTCTTCACGATTGAGTATCTGTTACCCTTTGGGACAAAAACTTACTGTTCAGCAAAATATAAACAAACCAGGCAACTTGTCCCATGAATGTGTACTGAAATGAGAGGTTTTCTATTTCTGGCAACTTTTGGCTTAAACGGAAGAGCAAAAATGATCAACTTAGGTCCATGTTTCCTTAGGTTTGTATGTCAATTCGTGTTCCAGAGGCATGTTCCTAGAGACAAGTTCCGTAGTATTTAGGAAGTAACAGGCTATCCCTGCTGGAAAGTTAAGAAGACCAAAGAAATGTTGATTGAATTAGGTGGTCATCGGTAAGATCGGTGAAGAAAGAAGAATTTGCTCTCCAGTTTCACCTTCAAGGAAGCCATGGGGCCCAGGCTACTGGGGAATGCTGTCAGCAAACAGCCTTCAGCGGGTAGCCCCACCCATTCCAGGATGGTAACAGCTGTAGACAGTCACCCCATCCAACCTCACGGCCTGTCCACATGCCCCACCTTCCTAGGGGCCCACATCCAATGGCTGATTGAGGTTGGGATACAAAAGTCCGCCCATTTCCGAGGAACGTGGGCTTTTTTATTTCCTGAGTTCCCTGTGGGCTGGCCAAGCTCATCTCTCTCTGGAACCCTGTTTCCTTCCCCTTCACAGGTGTTAACTCCCCCAATAAATATGCTGCGCATTTAATTGTTTCAGAGTCTGCTTTCCAGAAAACTCAGCCTGCGACAGATTTGTACCACATGGGGTAAATAGGAAAAAACTCTGGATTTAGAGACTGAAAATTAAGGATTTTATTGTCGTCTGTGCCACTTAGGCAGACTGGAGCCAGATATCCTGTCTCTGGATGGCAGGCCTTTGTGTGCTGTGTTTGTGTGTGTGTGTAAAATACAGATAAAAATACCTTTCCCATGGCGTCATATAAGAAATGAAAGGGAGAATAATGGTGAAAGTGCTCTAAAGGTGGTAGAATAATATGTAAACCACAAAGCATAATAATGGTGCTAATTACTGAACCCTCATTGTGTATTTCTTTAACCTCTGAGCAGGATCTCTGTAGATTACTGTTTCCCTATTAACACAGATATGCAAATGCTAACACATTTCTCTCTTGAATACTCTGGGAAAACATTTTGAAAGAGTTCTTAAGTAGTCACAAGCTTGGAAAATACAGGAAAATGTATTTCTCATCAAATGAATAGGTAAAAATATAATGGTAAAAAAATGGGTGTTTTGGACTTCATTGTAATTATCCATATTTGTATTCATGTAGCACAACCTCACACTCTTTCATCTCAAAATTTAGATTTTTATGGAGAGAGGAATACAGAGAACTACTGTATAATATTTAGTTTGAATTCTGTTTTTTTTCCCCCATGTTCTTCCAGAGGGAAGTTTAATATTTTATATTTTGAAGATGCCATAAAGAACAAAACCAGACAGAATTTGAAGAATTGGGTAACTGTGCATTTCATAACCATGTAAGGGCATCAGGAATCACAAAATCCAGTTCCAGTGCAGAATCCTAGACATTTTGACATCTGGCTTTTGGGGAGCCTGTGGTTATGTCCTTAGATTATGAATAAAAAGGAAAAGTCTACCAATTAACAAGACTTCCAAGCCTCCAAGGTTGCTTTATGTTTATTCATTCACCCATTTGTTTACCCAAAATAATTTAATGTACAATGTACAAAGCACATGGCTCCTTGAAAGGAGCATTCACTTCTTTTTGGTGACTGTTCTGTGCCCCAGATTTGGCACTGTGGTTGGCACAGCGTCAGTGCTCAAAAGCGTTTGTTGAATTGGTGCACGAATAATTGAATGAAAGCACTGCTATGGATTCTGTAGCTGAAAGCCAAAATGAATTAGTCCTAGATCGTAGATCTTTGTCTCTTCCTGCTGCCTTTCACTGAATGTCTCCTCCTCCACTCGGGCTGTAAATATTGCTGGTTGTCAAGGTTTTCACTATCCTTTACCTAGGCAAGTTCAACAAAGGGTTTTTTTTTGTTTCTTTTAATTAATTGGAAATATACATACAAAAAAGTACATAGATCATAAGTGGACAGCATCATGATTTGTACAAGATGGATACACTCATGAAACCAGCAACTAGACCAGAACATAGATTATTACCAAGAGCCCAGAAGCCCTCCGTCAAGCCCACTCTGAGCCATTATCCCTGTATTTCAATTTTAGTTTTCATAAGATTTTAATTTTAACTGTTTTTGAACTTGATAAAAAAAGGAAACACACAGAACAATTCTTTCATATGGGTCTTCTTGGGCTTGATATTATATTTGAGATTGATCTCTGGGCATAGTAACAGTTACTTCATGTTTATTTCTGGATATTACCCATTGTATGAATACAACACACTTTATTTATACATTCTACTGTTGATGGACTTTTGGCATTTGGGTCACTTTCAGTTTTGGCTCCTAGGATTAATGCTGCTGTGAATAATCTTGTATATCCTTTGGTGCACATCGTTAAGCATTTTGTAGAGCGTGTATTTAGGAGGGTAGTAGGATATGTACTTTGTATTTTAAATATATGAATATATTATCAAAGTGGTTGTATTGGTTAAACACTGTTCGAGTGTTCCTGCTGCTCTACATCCCTGACAATTCTTGCTTTTTTTTTTTTTTTTCCATTTTAGCCTTTTGGTATCTCACTGTAGTATCTCATTGTATCTATCATAGTATCAATTTACATTTCTTTTATAATGAAATTGAACTCCTTTTCATATCATTTGGATATCCTCTTTGGTCCAGTGCCTATTTGGCCATTTCTCTGTTTTTCTGTTGATTTTTAGGAGTTTGTATATTCTGGTTGTGAGTCCTTGTTAGATAAATGTATTGCAAATGTATTCTCCCACTCTAATACTTGACTTTTCACTCCATGATGTTTTGTTTTCTGATGAGAGGAATTCTTAAATTTTGAAATAGTCTTATATAAGAAGCCACCCCCAAACCCTGCAAGGTCATAAAGATAATTTCCTGTGATCTCTTCTAAAAGCTTAGGGTCTTAAAAATAAATAAATAAATAAATAAAAAATTAAAAAATAAATAAATAAAAGTTTAGGGTCTTATTTTTTCTGTTTAGATAAACATTCTACCTGGATTAATTTTTGCATACAGTATAAAGTATAAAGGGACTTTGGATATATATTTTTCCATATGGATATCCAATTTATTTAGCATAATTAATTGAAAAGACCATGGTTTCCCTACTTCACTATAGTATCTGTCCCCTTTGTCATCTGTCATGTGACCATATGTATAAGTCTGTTTCTGAACTCTTTTTATTCCATTTTATTTATCCACTTCATTCTATTGTTCTCTTTATTTCTATCCTTGTGCTAATATAGCATTGTCATTATTATTGTTATTTTGTAATAGATTGTGATTCTTACAGAGTAAGTCTTCCAAATTTGTTCTTTCTGAATTGTACTGGCTCTTCTTGTATCTTTGGATTTCTGTAACATATTAGAATCAGTCTACAAAATCTCTATCTCTCTTATACTCCCTCTCTCTCTCATACATACACACACACACACACAACTTCAGTGAAATTAGTTAAATATTTAAAATCAATTGATGCAACTTACATTATCAGAAAAAAGGGGAAATATATTTTAATACTATTATACTTTGAACTCCATAATATATTGTAGTTAATATATTTATTATTTTTATAGTTATTGTTACTTCCTATTTTCATCACTTACTGTATTCCCACACTTAAATCTAGTATTACCATCTTTCTCCCTGAGAAAACACTTGAATATCTGATTCACACATATATACTCTGACCAATCTTGCCATTTTACAGTAGTTCATTGACTACTTTCTTCTTCCTGAGTTGCTTTCTACCTTTGTTTCCATGACAACTCTTCTGGCTTCATTCTATACTGGCCCTACCTTCTCAGTCCCTTGGAGGCTCACTTCCCTTTGCCCAACCCTTAAAAGTTCAAGTTTCCTTTGGTGAATGCTGTGAAAGATGTAAGCCTGATGATTCACAGACCTGTACCCCTTGGGCAAATAATAAAAATAAAATTAAAAAAAAAAAAAGTTCAAGTTTCACTGCTTTCCTTCACTGATTTCAACCTGTAGTGCTAATGTCCGAAAGAGAGGAGCAGGCAAACCTTTTAGAACAGGCAGAGAAGACTCTCCTGGTGGAAGGAAGTGGGTCATGGAGCTTATTATCAAAAGGAGAAATGTGTTAAACAAAAGTCAGTAATACTGCTTTTTCCCTCCTGCTCATGATTGGATGAAGCCACCTGCTTCTGTCCATCACATGCTAGAACTTCCTCAGACTTCTTAACCTGAGCATGTCCAAATATCAAATGGATGGTTACATTTAAATGTCCCATAAATGCCAAGCACCTACACATCTCCAAATAAACTTAAAACCCAGCCCTATCCTATCCTACTGGATGCTATGTATCTGTGAATGATACCATCTTTGACTCAGCTACTCGAGCCAGAAACCTAGCAGTTCTCTGTTTCCTTTCTGTCAATATTTAGCCCAGATGACCTATTCTTCCAACTACTACTCCTAGGGATTTTAATTGCATCATGTGTGAGCGTGTGAAATATTATATATTATACCATATTCCTTTATCTTTTGACATGTCTATTCTACTTGACTCTGAGTTACTCAGTGGAAGACACTGTCTTATTCACCTTTGAATACCCAGTGCCTAGCAGGGTTTACTGTCTAAATATCCTTGAACCAATGTGCATATTTTAGGGTTAAGTAGGAGAAGTGTCATAGAAGTAGAACAGATGGATTGCTGTAGTGGTCATCAGAAGGAAAGGTTTCTTGGGCCTGGAACACCAAGAAAGGCTTCATGAGCAAGGGATAGTTAGATAGGATTGGGCAAATGGACGTGGAAGTAAGGAGATTCTAGACTGAAATTTACTCCTGGTATTTCCTGTGGCAAGTCGTATACGTATAAGCCTCTGTTCTTTCTTGTGTGAAATGGAGGTCCTTGTGGTTTTTTGGCTATATAAGAATGAAATAAGATGGCACATGTAAAGCAATTATGAAAAAACCTGGCACACAATAACCACTCAGTAACTGTTCATTGTTAATATTAATGAAAGAAGAACTCCAGCACTAGCAGTCGGGAGAATACAGAGCACAGGTAGGATATTGGAGATTTGTGTGGTTTGTAAACCAAGATGTGAAGGAGAATACTGCAAATTTAGGTGGAAAGTGGAGGGAGGTTTAACTCAGAGAAGACAGTAAAGGCCCCTCAGTGGTCCTAATTTGAAATATATTTGTCTGAATAGTAGGACTTAATTAATGGAAGTACAGCAGAGGGGGCATACAGCTGGCATGTAGGTCTTCACTACCTCAATGTTGTGCCCTCATCAGATAGCACCACCTGAATGTCACACCCACATATGGTTTCCACATTCTCCATAGATGGACAATGCTGGCCTGCACCAGTCAACCAGGAACCTCCTTACAATCTCTGAGTAGTAAGTGTCTCTGTAGCTCCACTTAATTTTTCTTGTACAGGCATAGCCCAAATAAGGGAAGAAACTAGACAGTGGCTAACTGACTATTACGAGAGTCATTGAGGGAATAATTATTTTTTAAAAAGCACATTTCTAGAATGTACCCTGAAATATCCAGGCTGTTCTTTTCTTTCTTGCATTAGTTGGACCATCCCATCAGTGCCTTCAAAGTTGGTATACATGATCTCATTTTCTCCTCCAAAAAGTCCATGAGGGTTTGGAACCAAACTCACACAATTCACAAATAAGCAAGTTGATGCTGTGTGATTGTGATACCTTCAAAAATTTCAGAGTGAGTTAATGTTAGCGCCAAGTTGAAATCCTGGCCTTGGACACTTAATTCAGAGCTGAGGGAACAGGGGGCTGATTTTTCTGAGTAGATTTTGCCCTCTTCTTCAGTATTCTAGTGTGGATCCAGTTTCCAATTAACTACCATCATAAACTTTGTCAGAAGCACCTTTCCTTTCTTTCACTACAATTCCCTTTTAGTTTTTTTAGTTCAGCTACTGAGCTTCAGAAGTGATCTTTGAAAAGAATAGATGCTTAATTAATTGCAGGTTCCCTCCTATTTCTTGTCTAGGGGCCCTGTGAAATATTGAATTAATTGATCCCAGAAGCACAGTAGTAGGAGAATAACGACTTTCCATCAGCCCCAGCCACATGGTGACAGCATCAGTTTAGGAGCTGGCAGTCTATGTCTTTTACTCTCTTGGATCTCCTCAGCTTGTTTTCTGGTCTTATCAGGAGGCAGTCATAGGATTATTCTATATGCTTGTTAATTAAGACACGGGCATCGTGGCATCATTAGAGAGGCACAGCAAGCTGGAGCAAACCATGTTCCAAAGGAATAAATAGAAAGGGAAAGCTGTGTTTTTTGTAGTTGGAATGCTCTCCACCACCCCTTTCTGCATGACTGGTCCCCAGTGACACATCCTTCATGGTCAAGATCACATTTCTTCTCTCATATCCACTTGTTCTTCCTGACCCTTTAACTTACAACCTTAACCTTTATCAGCAAGGCAGTTCCTTCTTTCCTTCCTTCTTCCCTCCCTCTCTCCCTCCTTTCCTCCTTCCCTCCTTTCCTCCCTCCCTCCTTCCCTTCCTCCCTCTTTCCTTCCTTCCTTCTTTCCTTTCTCTTCCCCTCTCTCTTCCTCTCTTTCTTCCTCTCTCTCTCTTCCTTTCTCTCTTCCTCTCTCTCTCACTCTTTCTCTCTCTCCTTTCTCTCTCTCTCTTTCTCTCTCTCTTCTCTCTCCCCCTTCTTAAAATTCCCCTTTAGTTAATTTAATTATTTATTGAGCTTCAGAAGTAATTTTTGAAAAGAATAGATGTTTAATTATTGCAGGTTCCTTCCTATCTCTTATCTAGGAGGCCATTGCTCTAGATGGGGTTTGGAAGCTCCTCACCTCAACCCCATCCATCAAATACTTGGGGAAAGTCTAAACTGAGCAAAGAGCATCAGTTTCCTTTGATGCAGGACTCAGAGCCCTTATCTCAAGGAGGGTAAAACAGTAGTCAGTGCCTCTTGTCTTTTCCATGCATTTTGATTTCTGATCCCCTATTATTTCACATTCTGTTTTGTAATGAAATTGATCTTTTTTTTTCTAAAATGAAACTCCAAGCTTCTTGAAACTAAATATGATAGATTTATTTTGTAGATCTCATAATACCCAGGGTCCGACTGAGATTATATTATTAATTCCATGTTTTAGATGTGGGAATTGAGAGTAAGAGAATAAGATGAGCTTGTAAGTTTTTCTACTCTTTGCCCAAGAATCTTTTGGCTATATTGCCTTGTCTCAGTTTCCTTGTCTGTAAAGTGGGAATACTAGTAATAATATCTACCTCATTTTTTGTTTGTTTGTTTACTGAGAATTAATTGAGTTAACGTAAAGAAATTCTGTGGCACTGTAGATAGCATAGAGTAAATAGTAAAGGTCATGTGTGTTATTATATGCATATGGATACATGAAAGAAAATAGAATATATTGTGACCACCCAACAAATAACTATGCAACCGAAGTCTTCAGCCAAGCTGTCTGCAGTTCAGCAACTATCACTTAGCCCCTAGTTTATCTGAAATAGGAATAACTTTTTCTCTTGATGACTTTCAAGTAGTTCAGCCAGCCACTGAAAGACAGAACAGCTTGACTGTGGAAGACATTCTATTCCAAGGTGTTGGACTATAATAGGATTCAACCCTAGGCTCACTGTGTTCTAATCTGGAAAGCTCTGTTCCTATTTTGTATGACCTCCCTCCAGAAAGAAAATATTCTAAGTTAGTCCTGGGGATAAGGTTGGAAGAACCTGGTCAATTTTAGTATATCTTAGCTTCACTAGTTTTGTAGGCCAGGAAGAGTATAATGAAAGCTTGAAAGAAGGGAATGAGAAAAATAATCAAGTAGAAACAAGACTCATTACATGGTTACACGTGTGTGAATATTTTGAATTTGGGGTTATGAACGATGTAGTAGAACAAGAGTAGGACCTGGAATAAGAGAACCACGATTCCAATCCTGGCTAGATCTTTAGTTTGTGGTGTGTGACAGCTTGAGTTTGTTTTCTCATCTGAAAATGGGTACAATTATAGCAGCTACCCCACAGGATTATAGTGAGGGTAAAATGAACATCCAGTAAACATTCACTAAATTAAATTCACTTCATTAAAAGTGAAGGACAATGTTTTAACCAACTGCCCAGAAAATGTGATATCTCAGCATTGTTCTAGCCTATTGTTTGGAGGGAACATAAAGCAATATGCTTACTCCACAAAAGTATAACCTAAGGACACAAAAAGTTAGGACCAATTATTTGCACCGTAATATGCTTCCAAGTATTTGGTTTTTTTTTTTAAGTCTCTTCTACATATTTCCATTGAAAATATGTAAGCTTCCTTGGTACATAATTGTTTTTTAATTCCATGTAAGAAAAGGGCATTGAAGCAATATAAGACTGAATTTGATTATTATTTATTGAGGGTCAATCACGGATAATGATTCCAATAACAATATACTCTGTTCAAATTGTGGAAAAAGCATTTGATTTGCCAATGTTAATCAGATTCCATGACTTCGGTGGGAATACTGAATGGAGGTATACATAGAGTGGTTGAGAACACAGCCTTTGGTTTTAGACCAGGGTGCTATTTGCAAGGCTGACACTTGTAAGCTGCAAAAATCTGGACAAATATGTAATCCTCTCACCCTCAGTGTTCTCACCAGTGAAGTGGGAATATTAGCTTATGTGGACTGTAATGAGGATTGAATAAAATACTACTTCTAAATGCCCAGCACTTTTTTTTTTTTTTTTTTTTTTTTTTTTTTTTTGATAGAGAGAGAGAGAGAGAGAGAGAGAGAGAGAGAGGACAAGCAGGCAGAGAGGCAGAGAGGGAGGCAGAGGGAGAGAGAAGCAGGCTTCCTGTTGAGGAGGGAAGCCCGTGCAGGGCTCAATCCCAGGACCCTGGGATCATGACCTGAGCTGAAGGCAGACCCTTACCAATTGAGCTACCTGGGCACCCCAGTGCTCAGCACTTTTAAACATTTAAACTATTTACTTGTTTTCCTTACCCTAGTACCAAGAGTACTGTAGTACTTTACATGTACAGTTATCTAGGGAGGCAGATTGTACAGAATCCCTTCTGTGTCTATTACCTTTGCTTAAACTATGGAGATACAGATTGTAAGAGCTGGCCAGGGCATTAGAGCTCATTTAGTTTCAAACCATCTTTTTTTTTCAGAAGGTTTCTGATACTCTGATTAACTTTGTTGTGTTTAGAGCCCAGTTCTCTATACCCTGTTCCATACAATCCTCCATTGCCTTCATTCTGTGAGGGACATTTGAGAACACAATGGGAGGAAATGGACCAGAGAGGTGGAGAATCCAAAGGAGATGAGAGGAAATTTAACCTGTTAGGAAACTTGAAATATGTTTAGAGTTAAATCAGAGGAGAAACATGCCCCTAAGCCCTTTTCAAATAAGCCCATAGCCAAAGGCAATCACTTGCAGCAAACGAAAACCATTGAGTTGAACGAATTTAAAGTTGTGTGTGCCAAGGTGGAACATACGTGCTAACAGTGAGAACTATTTAATGAATATCAGCTAAGGTATACATTTATGCACAAGAAAATTTTGTGTTTGACAGTTTTTAACTACTCTGCATTTCAAGTTTGTATAAAAAGCTAGTAATTTTTCTTAAAAGCTGTTCTTCCCAAATGCATTTAATCAGTGATAAGAACAACAAAAAGATTTCATTGTATCCCTCACCCTTTAGAGTTCTCTGTTTAATTTTTCTGGGTTTGAAATAAAGTTGCTCTTTGGGGAAAGGGCTTAACAGGCTTGGGCAATGCTTTGAATATGGGTCAGCATTCAGGAATGTCAGATCTGAAAGTATCTTTAGGGATCCTGTTAGAGGTCATTTTCAATATGGGAAACCAAGATACCAAGGTGATTGATAGCAGAGCACCAGATTCTCCTGTAGAAATGTTTTATAAGGGGTGCATGAGTGGCTTAGTTGTTAAGCGTCTGCTTTCACCTCAGGTCATGGTCCCAGGGTCCTGGGATCCAGCCCCGCATTGGGCTCCCTGCTCAGCGGGAAGGCTGCTTCTCCTTCTTCCACTCCCCTTGCTTGTGTTCGCTCTCTTGCTGTCTCTCTCTGTCAAATAAAATCTTAAAAAAAAAAAAAAAAAAGAAATGTTTTATAAGCTTCCAGATTCTAAGGTCTTAAGCTCAGGAAAAGTAAAGCAGGTGTTCATCTGCTTGTTATGATTGAGCTGCTTCATCTCTATAACCTCCAAGTATATGACTTTGATGTTTGAAACTCTAATACTCTTTGGGTCAGGCTTTACTTTGGCCATGCAAAGAAGTCATGGTCACATGCCACTATGACCAAGTAGTGCAAATAAACTATAGGATTTATTTGTGGGAGAACTTAAAGGAGAAGTAGTAGAATGTGTACAATCTCTTGAAATCTCATATCCCATGGCTTAGGCCAGCCATAACTATTTTGAAGGCATCATGGCTAGTGTTCTAACAGAGAGGGGCTGTAGCATGATACTGTATACATTTAAAGAGTCAGAAGGACTGGGAGCATCTACATGACTGTTTTAGTAGTAGCCTGGAACAGGCTTATTCCACCTCATAGAAGCTGATTGTACTCCTCTTCCCAGTGGTGCCTTCATGACTTCACTTTGTTAGCTTGGTATTGACTATGGTGATAGTATTTACACATCAAAAATTGACAAAACTATGTGACAGAACTAAGTGGGGATGATTTTTTTGAGGCGGGGGGGGGTAGGTACTTTACTGGCACACCTCTGCAACTGTGTAATAATGGAAGCTTTCTGGTTAGGGAAGTGCACTTGTTAGATGACATGTTGAGAGTTAACTCAGACTTGCTGAGCTCACTTCTGCAAAGCTACCCAAAAAAGGTGGGTGGGAAATGAGCTCTACAGGGCCATCCAGATCTTTCCCTCTGTCACTCTCTTCTAAAAGCCTCATTCTCTAAGGAGGAAAAAAAAAAACTATAATAACAGCTAATATTAAAAAGTTCTTACCTTATGCCAGCTGCTGTGCTAAGCACTTTATATACATTGTCATTGTGTTCTTAAAGCCATAGTTGGTACAGTTGTATCATGTATCATGTTATAGGTGAGCAAACTAAGTCTTACAATATAATGAGCAACTTGCTTGAGGAATTAAGAGTTTTTTAGAGGGTAATGGTAAAATCTGTTAAAGTCAAGACCTGGAAATCCTAAGCATGACTGTGCTATATACCATTCCTTTAAAATAGTGGCTTCCAATTTATGAACTGTAGACACTGAAGGAAGAGAGGTAGAGAATGAGCTGCAGAAGACTTCCAGGGAGTCATCAAATCCATATGCACAGGAATCATTGTCTGTAAACCAGCTAATTGTCCCAGATGTGCTCATAGTACTGTTTTCAAATCTAAGTACATACTGTTGAGATGAATACACATGTATGTATTGGATTTATATTAACATTTATATTCACATTAAGTGGTTGCTATATTTAAGAGATCCCACCACGTATTGGGCATATAGCCATGAAGTAGGTGGATAGATTTTCTTTATTAACAAATGGTGTATAGATCGTACTATCGTGTCAGGTGAACAAAATTTTTGCCATTACAAAGAATACATTGTTTTGGAAATGTCTGGGAAGTCCTGCCTTTGGAGTGATGAACGCCTCTTGATACCATCGTCTTACCCCACCCCCCACCAAGTTCACTGCCATTTGTCATATATGTGTCTCTATTATCTGCTCTTGGGACTACAATGAGAGCTCCCTAACTGATCTATCATCCTCCATTTTCCCTTGACTCTGATCTGCCTTGTATGTACTGCCAGGCTCTTTCTAATGCTTAGTTTTGTTTTATCTTGCTTTGTGTTTTTCCCCTAATGCTAGCTTTATTAAAACCATTTCCTTGGTCGAGTCTGACCAACAGAATATGGATTTAAGAATCAATGTATGTTTATTTGTCCAAATTCAGTGTAAGTCCATATAAATGAAACTTACTATTGTTTCTTTATCTTTCTTTATTTTTTTTTAAAGATTTTATTTATTTATATGACACAGAGAGAGAGATTACAAGTAGGCAGAGAGGCAGGCAGAGAGAGGAGGAAGCAGGCTCCCTGCTGAGCAGAGAGCCCAATGTGGGCCTCGATCCAGGACCCTGAGATCATGACCTGAGCCGAAGGCAGAGGCTTTAACCCGCTGAGCCACCCAGGCACCCACTATTGTTTCTTTAATGTTTAGTATTCAGTTATTATGTCTCCTTTATCCTTTATCCTTGTCAGGATCTACCATATGAACACACACAAACATACACACACACATGCATACACACACAAACCCCAAAAGAAAAGAACAAAGCAAAATAAAGCAAAAAGTGCACAAACAACAAAAGCACTTCTCAAGTATTTTTAAAGCTCTGGATAAAGCAAAAATCCCATTTTACCAAAAGTTTACTTTCTGATAAACTTTTGGAAATACTCTTCCTGTATCCTTTCCTAATTCAAAAACAATTTTCTTTTATTTATGTTATTTTCAAACATAATCGATAACAGAAATGTTCAGTAGATTAAGCATCATATACCAGATCTAGATAAATTATCTGGTTGTTACTCCTCAGCTAATATGCTTTTTTAAAATTATGTTCAATTAGCCCATATAAAATCAATCGCTATTTAGCTTGAGGAAACCACCTTTTGAAATCTTAATGAAAACTTACTCTGAGAACATTAATTTGAAATGTGTTGCTCCTGGGGCACCTGGGTAGCTCATTTGGGTAAGTGTCCAAGTCTTGATTTCAGCTCAGGTCATGATCTCATGGGTTGTGAGATGGAGCCCCACAATGGGCTCTGTGCTGGCTCTGTGTGGAATCTGCTTCATCTCTCTCCCTCTCTCTCTGCCCCTCCCCACTCTCTCTAAAATAAATAAATAAAATTTTAATTAATTATTTTTTTGCTTATCCATCAATCTTTTATTTTTCTACAAGCAAAACCTATGTCCCTATACAGATGTACCATCAAGTGATGTTTTAAAATACATCCTGTTGGAAAGAATGCAGAAAAAGTGCATCTATCTGGCTGTGAATGTATATATATTATAGGGTTCCTAAAATACCAATTAGGTACTGTGGGTTCAATTAATAGTTGTAGATTATCAACTAATCGCAGCACCAATCTCAAGGATGATGGAAATATATCAAATATACTAAGGGTAATTCCCTTGGTAATAAATTTTTTTTTTCTGAAGTGTGTCACTCTTTTCTTCCCTGCAATATGAAGTGTTGCTTTGTAGGTCTGTAATCAGAGTCTGCAAGGGGAATTTTTCCATATTCATCTTCAGAGGTTACTTCTTGAAAAGAAAGCACACAGTCTGATTTAAAAACAAAAGAAAAATCATGCTCAATATATTTCTTATTGTGGTGTAGAAAAATGCCAGAGCAAATCAAGTATGATTTTGAGGGCTGATTTCTAATTTAGCTGGGCCAGTGTAGAAAATCTTGGACTGGTGTGGTGGTAAAATCCAAAGAAATCATGGATGAGTTTAGGAGGTCAGCTCCCTGGTCAACCTCCCCAGCACAGCTTCAACACTGTGCTTATTGTGGAAATGTTCCTGGTGCTCTGGTACTTTCTGCATGGCGTCCTGCTTGTAAAACCACATGCTAGCACTCTACAGCTTCATTAATGAAAGAAGGATAATTGGGAGACCTCCTTTAGATTTGAAAGTGAACATCTGGTTGGGAACATTTGTAATTTTTTCTTTTTTTTCTTTTTTGGCTTCCAAGGAGAACCTCACATTCAGTACCAAGATGGGGGTATAATTGAGACCTTCCCTGCTGACAGTATAACTGCCTTTCATTGCTAAAGTACAAATAATTACTTATAAAACAGCAGGTGGTCTGCTTAAAAAATCCAAATAAATGTTCTAGGTATTTTTAGAAATCCTTTGCTATAAGCTTTCCTCATTCTTTCCTAGATCAAGTGGCTACTCTTAAAAGAATCAGCGTGATGAATACACTGACATCTGTTTTCTTTAGATGTTTTCACCTTAGTTTTTTTTCCCCACTTGTTGAAGATTGATTTTTGTCCCTTCCCTAAAGCCTTCTACATTTGAGGTATATTGGCATTCTGTGTTTTTCTTTATACAGTTCTTTCATCCAAGGACCCAATCATGAATTTAGTAATTCATTGTGTTTGCCTGTTTCCATCAGCCAGGAACAAGCAGAGAAGCTAGGAATTTTGTTGAGAGAAAAGAATGGAACTTAGAATTCAGCATGTCAAGTTGGACTTAAATTCTAACCATGTCTCAAAATTGATTTTTCTACCCATTGTACTTGGGTCTTTCTTTTTCTGCCCTGCCCTTTATAAAAGCCCCCAGATTGTTTGTCATATGAAAAGCTATTGGTGTTAGGGTAGTCTCATGGATTATAAGCAAAAGAAACTTAATCCGCCTAATTTAAGCACAGAGACTTATTTGTAAAGCATTGGCAACACAAAGGACCAATGGGAAGTCTAGAAGATAGGTAGTGGCCATATGCAGACACTAATGCATATTCTGCCTGTTTTTTTAAGATTCAAAGTCCTGGGAGAAAGGAAACAATTGCTGGGATTTGGGGCATATGCCCGCTATCAAACTTTATGTGGGTGATAAGAGCATGGATTTAGCAATAGTAATCCCAAGGAAGTCCTCAACCATGGTAGCATATCTCAAGCACTGTTCTTCATATGAAATCATAGAACCAAAAACATGATTTATGTGCCTGTTTTCTCATTTTTTTCAAGAATGGTGCATCACTAGTACCATTTTACATGCATGGGAGAGAAATAATTATGCACAATGGATGCCTTAGGCATCAAGGCTTAATTCTTTCCTGGAACATAGCTCCATTTTGTAAAATAGGCATATTAGTTTACTAACCCACTAAGACTTCTCTCAAGAGGGGAGATACAATTTCTCAAAAGGAAATCAGGTTGTATTAAAAGTAGAAGCTGAGCAGCACCTCCCCCCTCAAATGTCTGCTCTATTACTTATACAATAAATTCTTGACATTCACAAGGGAGCATTTTCTAAAGTGTTTCACATGAAATAGTAGTATCTCTGAAGCTGCCAATGGGTGTTTCTATTAAACAAAAAGTTTGGGAAATACTGTGTGTTAGGATCTTTCTCTAGGAGATTAACAGTATGAAAGGTTCTAAAAAGTCCTATAATAAATAGTCAAAAAATCTGTTTAACTATGTTCCCAAGCTTATGTAATTATTGAATCTTGATAATATATTGCACACAATTACTATTGCAAAGAATACGCTGTAGATAATGGTGTTAAAACCATGTTCTGATACTTTGAAGAATGCTCCTATTTTCTAATATCATTCTAGTGTTGAACTTTCTTCTTTGATGGGATAATAGCCAAAGTGGAGTACGTTCAAATGATGTCTAAATTAAATTTTTATTATTCCTTGCCTGAGTATTCACCACTTTCCCACATCTTTTCATGTTGGCCCTGCCCATAAAGAGTGGGAAGATGATTTTATGTGGCTTTCTTTTTTTTACCTTGGATGCATATTGAGAATTACCTGGGGAACCTTAAAAACAATTATCTTCTATCTTGAGCTATGAACTTTGGCCTTTGTGTGAATGGTACCTCAAGAGAATAGCCAGGGATAGTGGGGAGTTGTCACGAATAGCAGAAATTTTTAAAATAAGCTTATAGAACATGAAGACATACTGAGGCAATGATTCTGAAACTTTGGCATGCCTCAGAATCACTGGGAGGGCTGTTGAAACACAAATGGCTTGGTTGCACCTCAGTTTCTCATTCAGGAGGTCTGCAGTGGGGCCTGAGAATTTGCACTTCTACCAGATTTCCAGGTGGTGCTGATGCTGCTGGTCCCAGGAACACACTTTGGGAATCACTATCTAGAACATGAAAATATATCATCTATAGTGTTTTGAGCCAGGTAGTCCTGTCTGCTTCCCAGATTGGTGCATGTATTTGTTTATATGAGAACACATTGTCTTTTGTCAAGTGCTGTGTGTCCCTAGAAGTTTATTCCCTTTTCTTTCCTACTATATAGAATGCAGGGAATCTGAGACTGGTATTATGTTGCCCAGACTTGTCTACCATAGAGTGAAGAAAAGTGATATAGTCAAAATTGTGTTTTAAGAACCTAGGTTTGTGTTCACTGGGGATCAAAGGCAACAGGGAAAATATGAAATGTGACTCATAGGTATTTGATGTCAGGGATGGTTATCAAGGGAGATTTTTTGATATTCATTATTATGAACTGTTTCTGGAAAAAAAGAAGGAAGGAAGGAAGGGAGGAATAAAGGAAGGAGGGAAGAAAGGAAGAAAGAAAGGAAGGAGGAAGGAAGAAAGAAAGGAGGAAAGAAAGGAAAGAAAAGAAAGGAGGAAAGGAAGAAAGGAAGGAAGAAAAAGGAAGGAATCTCATATTATAATAACACCAATTATAGATAGCCTCTACCTCTGTGTAGATACACAGAATAAATTCAGGTGGTATGAGTTGAACTGTTCTCACTCAGTAAAGTTATAGAGAATCAAGTCTTCATGAGGTTCATTTTAAGTATAGTCATAAATAGAAGTATAGAGTATAAACATATATATTTATGAGTAAAATTTTCACTGATATGGTATTCCATAAAAAGGCTTGGAAACCACTTCTTTAAGATGTCCATAATGTCATGGGCATGCTTTTTGAGATTGAGACCTCTTTTGTGTGTATGGAACAATCCATCTAAACTATATTAGGCAACATGTCAGCCCTAGCATTCATCAGTTAAGGTTAACACATCTCTATATGTTGTCAGTAGGTTAACTTGCATTTGAATAGCTACTAAATCCTAAAATATTGGACTGGGTTTTTGGTCAAGAGGGGTTTTCTTTGAACCAGAGCTATTAGCTGTATTTAAACTCATAAAACCAGTGATCTTATTACCACATGTTAAATTGTAGTGGGGGATCAACTGCAAAAGATGAGCAGTCCTCCCAGGCACTAGTCATGATTAATGGTTGCTAAGCAAGTGCTTAACCATAAGGATGCTGGCCATCACCTCTTGTTATCTAGCCCTCCAATTCTGAACATAATTAACAGAAAAAAGCAAAATGAAAGACATTAATTGCATGAGGGGAAGGAATCTTTGAAGTCCATTTCTGCTGTATTATGATTCCCAGAATGCTAGAATTTAGGGTAGGAAATGTTCTTTGTGATAATAATATTTATATAGTTCTTACTATAGGCCAGGCACTGCTCTAAATGTGTATTACTCCTTTAATTAAAAAGAAAATCTTAAAAGACATGTACTATTATTATCCTCACTTGACAGATGCGTAACTGAGACAGAGTGTGTAAATGGCTTGCCTCAAGTAAAACAGCTATTAAGTAGCAGAGAGAAGATGAGGTCATCTGGTTCTGAAGTTGGGCTCCTAACTATCTCACTATGTTCAGTGGTCCTATACCAAAGAGTAAATGTCATAATCAAGAAAAGGAATTCCTAAAAATTACAGTGACCCAGATTTCACTGTAGACATACTGCACTGGGAATTCTGCTATGCCCCTATGTCCACAAATCGTGGGAACTTTGCCCAATATCTTTGTTTTATGACTAGGGAAATGGAATCCTACCTGTGCAGTGACAGGCAGGCCTGGGATGCTCCTGGAAATTAATCCTTGATTAGCCCCTGAAATATAGACTCTAAACCCTGGGATTATCCTGCCTGATAAGAGAGCCCTTATATACATGGGGACTTGCATCATGCCAGATAGTTTATTCTAACAATGTGATTTATGATAAGTGTCCATTTTTATTCACCTGGAGCTTTGGCCATGATGTATCAGTTTGTCCTTTCGAGGGGTGGTGATGAAGAATGAGTAGCTAAGGTCATACACACAAGTGCCCCATGCCTGTGTGAATGCCCTCCACTCGACACCAAGGCTCAGGTGAGCTTCTCTGGTTGGCAAGGCTTCATGCATATTGTCACACATTGTGGCTGGGAGAATTACTCACTGTCTGTGTGCCTCCACTGGGAGAAGAGAGCTGAAAGCTTGTATCTGGTTCCTCCTGGACTCTGTCCTATGTACCTTTTACCTTTACTAATTTTCATCTGTATTGTTTTGCTGCGATACACTGATATTGTGAATATGACCATGTATCTGCATTCCGTTAGCCTTCTCTGATGATTCATTAGAAGGTGAAAACTGAAGTTGTGGTTTCGTGGATCTCTGGGACCCCACCCAACTCTCCACCTGTTCATAGTTTAATTTTTGATGTCAGGGATCATATTTGTTTCTCTGCTTGTTTTTTCTTTTTTCTTTTTTATTAATATATAATGTATTATTTGTTTTCAGGGGTACAGGTCTGTGAATCATTGGTCTCAGACAATTCACAGCACTTACCATAGCACTTACCCTCCCCAATGTCCATCACCCAGCCACCCCATCCCTCCTCCCCTCCTCCCCTCCAGCAACCTTCAGTTTTTTTCTTGAGATTAAGAGTCTCTTATGGTTTGTCTCCCTCCCCAGTCCCATCTTGTTTCATTTTTCCCCCATGACCCCCCGGCCTGCCTCTAAAATTCCTCATATTAGTGAGATCATATGATAATTGTCTTTCTATGATTGACTTATTTCACTAAGCATAATACCCTCTAGTTCCATCCATGTTGTTGCAAATGGTAAGATTTCATTTTTGATGGCTACATAGTATTCCATTGTATATATACACCACATCTTCTTTATCCATTCATCTGTTGATGGACATCTATACTCTTTCCATAGTTTGGCTATTGTGGACATTGCTACTATAAACATTGGGGTGCACATGCCCCTTCGGATCACTACATTTGTATCTTTAGGGTAAATACCCAGTAGTGCAATTGCTGGGTCATAGGGTAGCTCTATTTTCAACTTTTTGAGGAACCTCCACACTGTTTTCCAGAGTGGCTGCACCAACTTGCATTCCTACCAACAGCGTAGGATGGTTCCCCTTTCTTTGCATCCTCACCAACATCTGTCATTTCCTGACTTGTTAATTTTAGCCATTCTGACTGGTGTGAGGTGGTATCATTGAGGTTTTGATTTGTATTTCCCTGATGCTGAGTGATGTTGAGCACTTTTTCATGTGTCTGTTGGCCATTTATATGTCTTCTTTGCAGAAATGTCTGTTCATGTCTTCTGCCCATTTCTTGATTGGATTATTTGTCCTTTGGATGTTGAGTTTGATAAGTTCTTTATAGATTTTGGATACTAGCTCTCCATCAAAATTCTTGAAGAGAACACAGGCAGCAACCTCTTCGACCTCAGCCACAGCAACTTCTTCCTAGAAACATTGCCAAAGGCAAGGGAAACAAGGGCAAAAATGAACTTTTGGGACTCCATCAAGATAAAAACCAAAAGACAACTGACAGAATGGGAGAAGGTATTTACAAATGACATATCTCTGCTTGTTTTCTATCTGGAATGTGGTATTCATTCCATAGTATTGACTAAAAAAATTGCTTCCGTAACTAGGTAAGAGCTCTTTACCTAGTGAGCCTTCAAGTTGTTCAGCATCATCAAGGGTCCTACCTTTTTCCTGTCCTTCCTTGCTGGGACTTGGATTCCTCACACCCCCTGCTCATGGTTTTTGGCCTTTGTCAGCACCAACCCATTTCTTCCTTCTTTCTCGAGATTTGGGATAAATGGAAAGTAGGCTTGATTTTATAGAAAGTCTGTGACCTATAAATAAAGGAGCTTATCCCTAAATCATATGTCACAGAAGCAGTATAGCATGCCTAACAAAGGGCCATCTGAGGAGAGAGAGGTCACTTCCAGCTGAGATGATCACACAAGCATAGGGAGGAGGGAAAACTATCTCTGGCTTTCAAAAGGTGCATTGAAATTAGATATTTGAAGAGGCAGAGAAAAGGGCCTTCTTGGCAGATGGGAAAAAAAAATGAGACGTCATGAAATTAGGAAAATATTGGTCATAAATTGAGAATGGCAGGTACTTAATTTGACTGAAATTTAGAAAGTATTAAGCAAGTGATGATTAAACCAGAAAAGACTGGAATTAACCATGAATCATCTTAAATAGTCAAATGAAGACATTCAAATTTTACCCTTCAATCACTGGGAGCTGCTGAAAGCTTGAGAAGAAGGAAATTCCGTGGTAAAACTGCCCCTTAGGAAGTTGTGATCTTGATGTGCTGCAGTGGGGGAAGGCACTACAGAAGGAGAAATCAGTTAGGAGGCTGTTGCAATAACAGCTGGAGGAAAGCAACAAGATCTGCTTTTTTCATCCTTAACACCAGTTTGCAACAGAACTACACGTCCTGAATTATCAAAAGCAGCAGCGTGTTCATCCTTTTGGAGCCTTGAAACTGGCTTCCTCTTCAAAGGAAGCATTTTGAATCCATTGTAAAATCATATATCAGCTGGGAACCACACAATTCCCCCGGTACTTATTGAAGGTCATTAGAGAGAATAAGAAGGACTTAGATAAAAATCAGCATGAAATTTTCTCAATCTTGATGCACAGGAAAATAAATGAGATTTCCCTCCTCTATCTTCCCATGTAACATTGCTGTACATAGGTGTGTTACTAGCTTTGCTGATTTTTTTTTTTTTTTTAAAGATTTTTTATTTATTTTATTTGACACAGAGAGAGAGATTACAAGTAGGCAGAGAGGCAGGCAGAGAGACAGGGAGAGGAGGAAGCAGGCTCCCTGCTGAGCAGAGAGCCCGATGCGGGCCTCGATCCCAGGACCCTGAGATCATGACCTGAGCCGAAAGCAGAGGCTTTAACCCACTGAGCCACCCAGGCGCCCAGCTTTGCTGATTTTTTAAAAAGATTTTATTTGTTCACTTAAAAGAGAGCGAGAGAGAGAGCACGGGCAGGGGGAGGGCCAGAGGGAGAAGTGGACTCCTCACTGAGCAAGGAACCCGATGAGGGGGCTTGATCCCAGGACCCTGGGATCATGACCTGAGCCAAAGGCAGACACTTAACCAACTGAGCCACCGAGGTGCCCCAAGCTTTGCTGATTTATATTGAGTTTAAATGTGCAGGGTGGACATAGGTCAGAATGGAGGCAATATTAGGAAGATGCAAACTAAAGTAAAATTAAATGAATTGATTTCTGGAAGATTTCCTAAGTTCAATGTATGATCAATTACTTTAAACCCTCCATCATGCTCGTTCTATACACCCCTATCCCTGACAACCCCTTCTCTCTCTTTCTAACTCACTGCCTCCAATACTGACCCCATAATCCTTTAACACTACTAAGTCCTCCATTCTGCGGTCCTACAAAAATTCTTGCTATCTTTCTTCTGCTTGATGTCCTCACTCCCCTTCTTGTCCTATGTTAGTTATCACAATCAGTTCCTTGATTCTCTGCTCCCTTTTCATGGCTTGGCAAAACACAGCCTGGTTAATTCCAACTTCCCACCTACTTTAGGTTGTAACCCTCTCTGTGTTTCTTCTACTCCCCGGATCATTCCTTAATATCCTTTGCTGGTTCCTCCTCTTCTTCCCAACCACTTAATGATAGGATGCTCATTGTACATATTCTGTTTCCATGCTTCTATGTTGTTAGCATCCCATTTTGGCTTTAAGCACCTTTCATATTCTGGTGTGTATCTGTGGAGACCTCTCTACTGATTTTTATATGCAGTGGTCTACTCAACATCTCTGCTTGATTCTTGTGCTGGTTATTTACCTAATGGCTCTCAATATAAAATCTACTCTGAACTTTGGCTCATTGATGATGGTCTTGATGACACAGAAAATTACATTTTTGAGATTTTCTTGCCCCTGACTTCCCTTAGATTTTTTCCAAATAGTGTCCTGAGAGAGAATAGAAGTCAGATATAACAGATCCTTTGGGTACTTTGCCTCCTATGCCCTTGACCCACCTCTTATTTCAGTTGCAGTGTGGTGAGCAGAGCCCTGCATGAGGACAGTATTTCACCTCTTGAGGCTTGCCATTGCCTTTCAGCTCTTATGCCTCCATGTTCTCTCCCAAGCCAGAGGACTCAGGCTGCATACAAGTGCAGCACAGAAATCAGGGGGTGGGGGGGCGTGTAACACCCCTGCAGAAAACCCTCAACCAGTGGAATTGGCTGAATACTCCAGCCTCCTGGCCTTCATATAATCAATCCTAGGAAAAATTCTTAATACTTCTCATAGGAGCATTCCAGTCCCTGTTGCTAAAATCAACAACCTTTATAATGGATCTTTTTTTTTTTTCCTTTCCCATCTCATTTGCCCCACTTCCTCATACCTCCTTCCTGGGATCATCTCTTAAATAAACTATCGGCATCCAAGGCCTTGTAGTTTACTTTCAAAGTGATTCAGACTCAGATGGCAGGAAAGTTTGAAGAGGCTACCTTTTGCTGTTTTTTTTTGTTTGTTTTATTTTCCCAGAGCCCTCTCACAGTTATTCTACAGTTGCCGCAATTGACCTAGTGTCTGGCTTCTTTCAGCACTGACAGACCGTCTTGAATCTACTTTTTTTTCCCCTAACAAAATAGCATTTATCTCCTTCTAATATGTTATTTGACTTGCCTGTTTGTTGTTTTTGCTTCTTATGATTTATCTATTTCCCTGTTGGAGGATAGGGATTGTTGTTACTTTTATTCACTGATGTATTCCAAGGGCCAGAGAGGGTGTCTGAGCGCATAGTAAGTACTCAATAAATAGTTCTTGAATAAGAGAATAAATGGCTTCACTATTTAATTATTTAGCTGGAAAAGGTATTTAGCTTCTGAAAGTTTTGATTTCCTTACCTATAAAATGTGAAAAATAATAGTACCTGATAAGGTTATTATACAGTTAAATGAGTTAGGTTAAAGTAAAGGGCTTATCACAGTGTCTTGTGCATCCTTTGAGGGTTGATACTTCATCCATGGCATCATAGAAATTGGATAATGAGACAGACCATTCATGTATCCTCAGGCAACCAGAAAGCTAAGTTGCTTAGTCATAGACAATCAGCATGGTTTATGCAGACCCAACCCAGCTCTGTCACCTCCTGTTTTCTCAACTTGGCTCCCTATTACTTAGGAAGACATACTGCCTTCCTCGAAGCTCAGTTGAGAATTTATAACTAGGAATACTCAGGTTTTTCATGATTAAAATTGAGCCTTCGATTCACTCTACCTTCAGGAGAAATTGGTTTATAAATAAAGGCTTCATGCCAAGCAGCTAGACAAGAAGTTAATTAATTGAATGTTCAGTGCATATTATGGCCAGAAATTCAATGTTTTATAGAATTTTTTCCCTTTTGATCTAAAAAAATTTTTTTTCCTTAATAGCCATAGACTATTTCTTCTCTGCTGATGTTCTGGAGTCCCTGAATATTTGAGGATGACCTTATAGATACTCTGTTTCAGCAGTGTTACCCACTGGGGTGGAAGGCAACAGTGGTGCATCAGAAATAAATCTAGCTCCCTCAAAAGGCACAGCCACATAGAATACAAAATAAGAAAATGAGGGCTATAAGAGGTGAACTGACTTTTTAAACATTACCAAGCAGGTCAAATGCACAGGCAGGACTGAACACCTGGTTATCTAATCCCTGAGTGACAAACACCTGTTTTCCTATCTTTATGGGAAGATCACATGTAGTTTTTGAAAAATAAAGCCACACATAGTGGAAAAAAATCTGCTTTATCCTTTTTAAACAAGTCTTGAGTCTTGTCTTTACTATGCAAAGAGGAATAAGCTTTCTTCTTCCTCCTCCCTCTCCACTGGGCTCTTCTCTCTTACCTTTTTAAAATGCTGCATAAAGAAAAAAAAATCCCCCAAACGGACCACATGCTGACAAGCTCCTGGTGTTGTCAATTGGAGCTGGAGCATTATGTTTCAAAATTTCCTGATGAGAACCCTGCCTTCTACAATAGTGCTTTCAATTTGGGAGACTAAATGTTCTCTGGAGAAGGAGGTGGGGTTATAGGAGGAAGCACTAGACAAATGGAATTATCCAAAAATCAAGAGCCTCTTTGTTAGGAAATAATGCCTCTGCTAACCTGAACTCTTAGAAATCAGACTCCAATTTGCAAGTATTTTGGTACCCCACAACCCTGCCCATCAGGGACAGGAAGATAATTTTCCTAGGCACATCAGCAGATGGAATTAAGCTGGAACTGGTGTCCCATCAGCTCTTCCCATCTGACAGTGAAGTTCTCCAGGCTCTTACTAGGGAAAAAAAAAAAAGCATTATCAAGCCCTCTAAGCTCTCAGTTTTGTATCCAAGGTGAATATCTATCTGTTTCATAACTTTCTGCTGTGAGGTCTAGCCATGCTGAATTTTAAAAAGTCCCTCCAATGGATCATATTCTCTTCTACCTCCTTGTCTGCATATATGAGTCTCCTCTACCTAGAACACTCACCACTCTCTCCCTGCATTTCATCTGCTTGCCCCATGGTTAAGAGCAGTCCTCCCTTGGTTCTAATCCCAGGTCTTAAATTTACTAGTTGCCTAACACTGTAAGAAAAGTGCTTGACCCTCTCTAAGCCTTATTCAGAGTGCTCTCATCCAGAAAACATAAATAATAACAGTAATGATAAGGTCATCATGAGAAATAAATGAGGTATCAACCCATGTAGAACACTTAAAACAGTCATGGACACATAGTAAGTGCTCAATAAATAGGAACCTTCTTATCATTATGAAAGTGCTTGGATTTCAGAGTCAGGTGCACTTGAATCTAACTTGAATCCTGGCTTGGCCACTTACTAGCTATGTAATCCTGAGTGAGTTCTTGAAGTTTTATCACATGTAGAAGGTACATCCCCATCCCATCATCATCATCATCTTCTTCCTCATCAGTCAGCTCACCATCATCCTCCTCCTCATCATCAAATTTCACCACAGAATATGATGCCAATGAAAAAAGCAACATGCCTGAAATATACTTAATATTAATAATTCTACTTGTTCTTTTATTTTTAAGATTTTATTTATTTATTTGACAGAGAGAGATCACAAGTAGGCAGAGAGGCAGGTAGAGAGAGGGGGAGCAGGCTCCCTGATGAGCAGAGAGCCCTATGCGGGACTTGATTCCAGGACCCTGAAATCATGACCTGAGCCAGAGGCAGAGGCTTAACCCACTGAGCCACCCAGGTGCCCTCTACTTGTTCTTTTAAGTCCCAGCTGGGACTCTTTCCAGGTCTGAGTTTTATGCCCCTTGAGTGGACTTCCACAGCACCCTGAATTTTCTCCTCCTAAGACTTGCCTCACCATGTTGTAATTTCTGTTTACTTGCCTGTTTGTCATCCTAGCCTCTGAACTTCACCAAGATAAGAACTATTGCTGATTTATTCCCAGTATATCCTAATTAGCCAGCACAAGGCCTGGCACATAGAAGGTACAATAAAAGACTGAAAACCTTTGGTTACACCACTTTCTTCTCATCCTGTTTTCTTTCTTCTGTGGATGATAAAGACATCCAGATATATTTCTTTAAGGACTCTGACAAGAACCAGCAAGACATGTGATTGCAGGGCTTTTTGTTAGACAACATAGAATTTTTAAAAAAAGATTTTATTTATTTGAGAGAGAGAGAGTGAGAGAGAGCATGAGAGGGGAGAAGGTCAGAGGGAGAAGCAGACTCCCCATGGAGCTGGGAGCCCGATGTGGGACTCAATCCCAGGATTCTGGGATTATGACCTGAGCTGAAGGCAGTCGCTTAACCAACTGAGCCACCCAGGCACCCAACAACATAGAATTTAAACTTTTTCGAATTAGTTGTTAATCATCTAAAAGTCTGAGGATTTAATAATCAAATCCAGGTTTCTGGTTTTGCATGAAAAAATTGCAAGTGTTGACAAGACTGAGGTTCATGTATGAGTTCCACTTACATATGTTCAAAGTTTCATTTTGCAACTATAGGCTAGAGGCAGATGGTCGCTTCCCCTTTTCTAGGGTGTTTGTTGAAGTCCTCATCAGCCTGTTGGCACTCATTTATGATTCCCCTCTGGACCTTATAAGCATTTGACTTTGAAACCTTCTGCTTTAAAGACTCTGCCTTTTGGCTAAGTCAAATAAATAAGCTGATGTTGGGTATGAAAGAAGAGGAGTCGAAAGTGATAAAATTCCGTGACCGTGAAGGCAATTTTTTCTTGTTTTATTTTTTAATTTAAATACATTTGACCTATAATATTCTAGAAATTTAAGGTGTGTAACATGTTAATTTGATACATTTTTACATTGTAATAGTCACTGTAGCACTAATTAGTACCTCTGTCATGTTACATAATATTTTTTCTTTTTAGTGCCTGGAATCATTAAAATTATAGTCTCAGAGCAAGTTTGAGGAATTTAATACAATTTTGTTGCTTATATTGACTATATGTGCATTATATCTCTAGGACATGTTTATTACTTGTTGCAAGTGTAAACCTTAAATAACAACTGTACTCTCCCCCTACCCCATAGTTCCTATAAACACCATTTACTGTTTTTATGGGTTTGGCCTTTTTAGATTTCACATATAAGTGATATTGTACAGTACCTGTATTTCTCTGTCTTCTCTCACTTATCATAATTTGCTCAAGATCCATCAATGTTGTAAATGGTAGAATACTGTTCTTTCTCATGGCTGAATAATATTCCATTGCAAAAAAGGGCAAAGTTATAGTAAGTCTCTAAAAATCAGAATGCATCTACTTCCTCTCAATGCTCTGTGACTTTGGGTGAATGGCATCAGTTGTAAGGGGCAGTATTTTCAGCTACAATTAAGGGTAATAATACTGTGCCATCACAAACACACCGCCACCTAATACAACATAGGTCAGTTTATGGTAAGAGTGAAGAGATCTGAGTCTGGAACACAACAGACTGAGATTCAACCTGCTTTATTAGGAGTATGATATGGGGCAATTTTTAAAAAGATTTCTTTATTTACTTGAGAGAGAGAGTGTGTGTGTGTGTGCACACTTGCACACAGTAGGGGAAGGGTGGAGAGAGAGGGAGAGAGAAACTCTAAGTAGACTCCATGGTGAGCACAGAGCCCAGTGCAGGGCTCCACACAGGGCTCAATCTCACAACCCTGAGATCATGACCTGAATGCAAACCAAGAGTGATCTGCTCAGCTGACTGTGCTACCCAGGCACCCCATATGGGACAATTTTTTAAAACTTGTATGAATTAGGTTTCCTCTTGGTAAAATTAGGGTAATAATACCACCTGCCTCAATGTGTTATTATAAAGATTAAATGGTGTAATTGATCTAAAGAACTTATGTTTACAGAAAAATGGTAAACTTTCAGATGATAGCTGTTAGTAGCAGCTATAGCAACAAAAAGGGGGGAGTTGCTGAAGGGGTTATAGAGTAATAAACAAGAAGTTTTGAAGGATAAGAACCCTCTAGAAGCTGTCCACTTTGTAGAAACAATGCTTTTGAAAAAAATACAATGCCCATTAGAGGACAATAATATTTTATACCCATAAACCATTTCTTCTGATCCTGGACTTACGGGATCTAATAGAATAGTATTTATAATTATAATCAAACTTGGAAGTCTGAGAAGCATGGTTTATTTATAACTAACTTGTTGGGATAAGCAGAAGAATCTGATTCAGCATATAAAGATAAACTTCCTGGCAAAAATATTTACATGATAATTGAGATAGTGAGTTTTGGAATAAGATTACTTGAGTTTGAATTATTCAAGTTGGCTCTACTCTTGACAAACTCTTTGATCTTGAGCATTTTATTTAAATTCTTTGCACTTCAGTTTCCACTTGAGTAAAGTGGGAATAATAATGGAATGTCTTAAAGAATATTGTGTCGAACAAATTAGTTAAAACACAACATGCTTAGGACAATGAATAACGTATTATAAATGCTCACTAATTTTTAGCTCATATTATTCTATGTTTAAGATGCATCTAACCAGTGTTAGAATACAGATATTGCCAGAGAATTGTAACGCTAATTAATGCACATGAAAATTAGATTCCTTCATTCATCTTACACTCTTAATTGTTGTTTTTTTATCCTTAATATGCTTCCCTCAAGTGAACAAGCCAGAAAAATATGCCTAGAGTTATCCTAGAATGTGGAATAATGACCCAAATTTCATTTCAACCTAGAAAGTGCCTTTTAATCAATGCAGACTATTGCCAATAGAATGAATTTCCCAGAAGTCTGGCAGAACATTAGGTATAAAAGCATTTGTAGGAAGATAAGATGTGGGGGGATAACATGATTTTTAAGACTCTCACAACCCTATTATTCCATATCAGGATCTACTGCAACATAGAAGAGAAGGATCAGACATTGTATTGCTAGACAATTTAAAAATTTCCTGAAGAAAATTATAATGATGGTGTACTTTCAAGCATATTTCCAAACAGTCCTATAGAAACAGAGAACTAGGTTATCAAAACTGAACATTCATCAATAATACCTACAGGAAACACAAAGTATGGAAGCCTGGGGACAAACCACCAACAACTATGAAAATCCTGTGTGTGCCATGTTAGAATCTGTTCAGAAAGAAGCAGAGGGAAGTGAAAGGATGTCGGATGAAACTGAGAACAGGAGAATTCTAAAACCGCTAGTAAGAAATCACTGGAAAGCATGGTAGATTAAGAAGAACAGAAAACCAAAGGATTCTTTGCACACTCCAATTCAAGAGTGAACACAAGGGATTTATGGTAAGTCAGAGGAGACCAAAACATAATAAGACTAAAGAATTCTTAAACCTGCCCAACTGCATGGGGTGCCTGGGTGGCTCAGTGGGTTAAAGCCTCTGCCTTAGGCTCAGGTCATGATCTCAGGGTCCTGGGATCGAGCCCTGCATCGGACTCCCTGCTCAGCAGGGAGCCTGCTTCTCCCTCTCTCTCTGCCTGCCTCTCTGCCTACTTGTGATCTCTCTCTCTCTCTCTGTCAAATAAATAAATAAATAAATAAATAAATAAATAAATAAATAAATAAATAAATCTTAAAAAAACAAAAACAAAACTGTCCAACTGCAGCTCCCTTCCAGGACTGAGGAAAATTACTAGGGGTGGAATCCAAATGGATAAGAATGGGTCTATTGGGGACACAAGAAAAAGAAGCTTGAGATAAAATTGGGGAAGGACAACAGAAGAAGATTTGGAAAATACAAGATTATCTGGGAGTGTGTGTGTGTGTGTATGTGTGTGTGTGTGCATGCATGTGTGTGCATGTGCTGCAAAAACAGCAGAAGAAAGAGCTTTAGATTAATAAAGCTAGAAAAGTCTTCTTTCCTAAAAGTTTAGGAAATGTAATCATAGGAGTGAGCAATGGGAAAAGAACAGTATTCAAATCCTATACAAAATTATAAGAATAAAGAGGAAAAAGAGCAGAAAAATACCTCTACACTCGATGAGCTAAAAGAAATAAAGGGATGCAAAAAATATAAGAACTACATAAATCAAAATAAGAAATTTTAAAATAAAAAATCAGTAGGTTAAATCCTCTGCCTTTGGCTCAGGTCATGATCTCAGGGTCCTAGGATTGAGCCCCACACCAGGCTCTCTGCTCAGCAGGGAGCCTGCTTCTTCCTCTCTCTCTGCCTGCCTCTCTGCCTACTTGTGATCTGATCTCTCTCTGTGTCAAATAAATAAAATCTTTTAAAAAATTAAAAAATGAGGTGATATAAGGAAGAATTATAAGTAAAAATATTTCAGAAATGAGAACTAAAGTAGAAGACACTTAAGAGCAAATAAACATCACAGACAATGTGATGGAAAGTGGAAATTGAAAGGAAGAAAATTAAGAAAATTTTGAAAAGGAGTAAAAGGAAAAATGAGTTTGAGAGAAAATAGGAAATACAAGAGACAGGCAAAGAATATCTAACATGGATGCCCTATATGAACTCTGAAGCAATGAAAAAAGACAAAATCTATAAGCTACAAGGAACATTTTCTTGAAATAAAAACAAAACTTGAAGCTACATATTAAAACACACTTTGTATCTGGGAAATCAGCACAGGGTGACTAACAAAATATTTTCTTTTAGATCTACTGAACTTTACCAAAAACAAAAAACAAAAACACATAAAAACCAAAAAAACCAAAATGCAAAGTCAGTCTTAGGGTACATACCCACTCATGAAGGAAAGAAAATTGCATTTGTTTCGGATTTTCCAATAGAAAAACGTGGATTCTCAAAGACAGAAAAATCAAGGTGTCGATTTTATAACCAACCAAACTAGCTTTCCATTATGGAGCCACAAACATCCTGTTATAAGCACAATAAACTCAGGAAATATTGTTTCCATGGGACTTTGCTGAGAAATGTACTAGAAGATAAATTTTACATAACCAAAATGCCTAGGAAGACATTTAATAGACCTTTTAAAAAATATTTTACGTATTTATTTGACAGAGCACAAGCAGCGGGTGGGGTGGCAGGCAGAGGGAGAAGCAGGCTCCCCTTTGACCAGAGAGCCCGATGCGGGACTTGATCCCAGGACCCCAAGATCATGACCTGAGCCGAAGGCAGACGCTTAACCAACTGAGCCACCCTGGCACCCAGAAGACATTTATATGAAGACTTACGGTAAGCATTAAATATATATTTTTATAGAACTAATAATAAATGATGGCTATAAGGGAAAGAGTATAGTATACTTTAACATTCTAAATACATGATAACTCCCCTGAATGAGGAGCGAATGTCATGAGTATATGAAAAATATGCTTGCTAATTGTTTTCTTGGTATTAACTAGGACTAAAAGAAGAGTACTTCTCATTAGATGCTAGATAAGAGTGAAGGGAGAGGGATTTACTAGCTAATTCAATATTGCTCATTGTTGAGAACTAACGGAAAGTAACTAAAATGAAATAAAAAGATCTAAAGGTATTACATAAAGGTATAGCAGTAAAAGCATATAAGTAATCAATAAAATAAGAATGCACACTTTCATAAAAGCAAAAAATATATACAATGAAAGCAAAATAAATAGATCACATTTTAAAAATCTGTGCACATAAAATACGTGCAAACCTATCAATCACATAAATAAATTTAACTGGACTTACCAACCTACTAAGAAATAAAGAAGAAAAATTTTCTGACGGTTTAGCAGAGGGAAATGGTGCTATATACAGCATACATATGTAAAATAAAGAGATTCAGGTATGGAAAAGTTTGGACCCAGGAAATACAAAGAAAAAGGAAGAGAAGGTCATGATATTGTTATCTTGACAGGCAAAATATAAAGAAAAGGCATCATAGAAAAAGTAGGAAACCTTATAATACCTGAAGCTAGGATTCATAATGAAGGCGTGTCAATTATTAACATTTATACATTATAACAGCAATATTGTCATAAAACAGAAACCAAAAAAGATGCAAAGAGAATTGGCACAGACATGCTTTTTATAAGAGATTTTTAACACATTTTTCTCAATCTAACACAAATGATATGATCTAAAAGTAAGTAGAAATTTAGAAGATTTAAAGAACATAATCAAATATGTCTTACAGACACTGAGCTGTAAACTCACATACTAGAGAATGTATCTTCTCAAGAGTACATGTAGTTTTCACAAAAATTGATCATGTTACTGGCCACAAAGAAAGTCTTAATAAATTCCAAAGATAGGAATAATATGAAGAGCATCCTCTGATTGCCAAGCATTAAAACAAGGTATAAAAAAAATCAAAACCAGAAAGGCCTTTTACTTAGAAGTTAAAAAGAAAACAAAATTCCCTGTTACTAAAGAAAGCTTGAATCACAGAATTTCTTGAAAACACAAAATCAGAACCTATGGTAGACAGCTAAAATCAGAGGGAATTTGACAGCATTAAATAACCATAACATTAAAAATTAAATTCTGAAGGTAAATGAATTAAAGACTCAAGTGCTAGAAAAGAAAAACAAAGCAAAGCAAAAAGAAAACAAAAGAAATTCCGCTAGAAAAGAGAATAAGTAGAATTAGTAAGTCCAAAAGCTGATTCGTTGTTTTTGGTTTTTTGTTTGTTTGTTTGTTTTGTATTGTTTTAGATTGTTTATTTATTTGACAGAGAGAGACAGAGCGAGAGAGGGAACACAAGCAGGGCGAGTGGGGGAGGGAGAGAAACAGGCTTCCCGCTGAGCAGGGAGCCCCATGTGTGATTGATCCCCGGACCCTGGGATCATGACCTGAGCCAAAGGCGGGTGCCTAATGACTAAGCCACCCAGGGGCACCAAAAGCTGATTCTTTAAAAAGGAAAAGAAAATAATAATGTAGACAAACTACTAGCTAACTTCAGAAGGGCAAAAAGAGAACACATGCATATAAAATTAGAAATGACAAGAGGAAATAATCTTCAAACTGAGGAACTTTAAAGTCATTAGAGATTATTTTGCACAACTCTAGGCAATTAAGTTTGAAAACCTAAGTGAAATGGGTCATTTTAAAGAAGAATATACCTCATCAAAATCAACCACTGTAAAGACCAAATGTCTAAAAAGATCAGACATCCGTAAGAGAAGTAGACAAAGAACTATTGTTCTTTTAACTTTAAATATTATCTATTAACTCTTGTCAAAGAACTCCTCCAAAAACATTGTGGGGCACCTGGGTGGCTCAGTTGGTTAAGCACCTGCCTTTGGCTCAGGTCATGATCCCAGGGGATCAGGACCCATTCAAGCCCCCATGGGGCTCCCTGCTTATCTGGGAGCCTGCTTTTCCCTCTATCTCTGCCCCTCTCCCTGCTGTGCTCTCTCCCCCTCTCTCTCTCAAATAAATAAGTGAAATCTTAAAAAATAAATCAAAGAAAACATCATACTCAGGTTTTGTTGGTTGGTTGGTTTTTCCCACATGGTAACACTGAAAAAGACCACTCAACTTGAAGAAGTTCTCCCTGGCCAATTACAAGACAAATTAAACACCAACAAATAACTGCAAATGACTGAACAATGTCTTATCTATGATGATAGCAAAACAAATAAATCCTAACTGGTCACCATTGGCAGGTGCTAGTAAACCCATCATTTTGACAACTGATAAATAGCAGGTACGAATCAAGCGTTTATCCTTCCTTTCCCATAGAAAGCACATCCCTTGGTACACAAATGGATGGTGAAGGCAATTTTTTCTACATAGAAATGTTATAGCTAGTAAGAGAAGAACATTATTTTGCAATCTGTAATGAATTAATGGATCACATTATATATCACAAAAGTCTACTAACATTATGAAAAGGCAACCAGAACGTATATGCTTCCTGATACAAGAATATAATATCACTTACGAATTAGTATTGCCAAAAAAAAAAAAATCCTCAGTCTGATCAAGCCTTAGAACCAAACAATTTGCCAGAAACTCAGATAGAAACCGTGAAATACAAACTTCAGGAGTCTTGACAGGGCAAATGATCTGGTTTCTTTATTAAATTAAGTGGAAGGAAAAAAGACAGATGGAAAGGAGCTTATATATTAAAAAGGATTTAAGGCGCAAATTAACCAGTCAACATATGGGCTTTATTGGTATCCTCATTGAAATGGTTAAAAGAGAAAACATGAAATAATTGGAAATTGGAACATCAGATATTTGATACATTAAAGGACGATTATTAACTTCTGATTGAGATGTGATAATGATATTGGGCTTTTGCTTTAAAAAAGTGAGAGAGACCTTGCATTTCCAAGATAAATACTGAAATATTGACAAATAAAATGTTATGATGTCTGGTATTTGCTTCAAATAAGTGGGAAGTAGGAGGAGAAATAGATAAAACAAGATAAAATTGTTAAAGCTGGTTGATGGATATATGGGAGTTCATCATACTCTTCTATTTTTGCATATATTTGAAGTTTTCTTAATATAAAATTTAATGAATATTATTAAAAACGGGGGATAACTCTCATGAGTATCACATGATTAGTGTTAGCTCAATGGGGAGAAAGTGCTCCCTTATTTCTGTTTTAACATATATGAGATCACCGCAACTCCAGTAACAAAGGAATTTTATGTACACTAACAGAAGGGATAAATTGTCTTTCTTTGCTTCTCTGATTCTTTCTCCATTTCCAGACATTCATTCAGCTTGTAGTTATAGAGCTGCTGATATTGTAAAAATGTTGCTTAGCAACATGTTAATGGGGAAAAACACTCCTTAAAACATTAGGGTTTTTGTCTTTTGAAATGTACTAGTTCAGCATATGATACCTCCCACAGTTCAATTTAACAAGAGGAAAAATATCAACTGTCTGAATATAGTTTTTTTTTTAATCTTAGCTGGGCCTGAATTTAATATGAATATAAGAAATGGAATATGGCAATGACCCTGAACTACATATGAATCTGTTGGTCTCTTTTGAAAGAGTGGTTTGTTGATGAGGAACTATAGCAGTCTGCCCCTTACCTATTATCTGGGGCGGGAGTGAGAGGGTATGAAGGGGAAACACCCCATCTTTATCCTCCATTCAGTATTATTGTTCAAAGAAAATGCATGGAATTGAGTATTCTTGAGTATTCTTCAAGGATCTAGAAGGTGGGCCCAGAGAGCCACTCTTTAAGCCCCAGTTTCTCTTCTCAGAAATCAGGGTATCGAACCAACTGCTCTTGAAAGACATTTCTAACTACAAAAGCCCCTAGGCCAAAGCTTCTGAAATGTCATTGTGTCACCTGTGCCTTTCCTGACCAGCCTATGAAAATGCAGATTCTGATTCAAGGGGCCTTGAATTTTTGTATTTTTAACAAGCTCCCAAGAGATACTGATTCTGCTAGTCAGGGGGATTCACACTTTTATAGCAAGGCTCTCTGTTGCTCGGAACAAGCAGAGAGACAAGAAAATGTTACTTGTCAGCCTTGACGTGGTATATGGATAAGAGGACAGCCTGAATATCTAAGAGACCCAGGTTCAAACCTTGGCTCTGTCCTTAGATGTGTTACTGAGCCACCCTGGGCTTCAGATTCGTCATCTGCAAAAATGGAAATGTGAGCATTTTTGAGAAGATTGAATGAGATAACAATATCACTGTCACATTCATAGCCAAGCACAGAGCACGCACTCTGTAGTTAATGTAATTATTAATTATTGTTGGCCTAGAGGAAAACAGAGCATTCATGAAGGATCATGTTGCAGTAAGAGCCTTTGCTTCCTTATTTATGGGTGAGGCAGTTGGAAAAATTGGGAAGACTGTGGACTTATTCAGAGTGTAGATTCTTTTTGTTACTGACACAAATGTAGCTGTCATATCCTTTACTGGGCCTCAGTTTACACACCTGCCCAGTGAAAAGGTTAAATTCCTTCCTTCCCTCCAAACATCCTAGGAGTGTGTTTTAGCTTTCCTCGATGACTCAGTGTCCTGAGCTATGCCAAAGAGTTCCAAGGAACCAACTCCCCATTTAATAAACCGTGTGGGGAGGGGAGGCGAGCCGTAGGTGGCAGAAAGCTTATCAGAACTGGATGAAAAGCTCAATCCCACAAGACTGTGCCCAGCAGGAGTTCTATTTTAAAACCCAGTCCTTTTTAGCAACAGAGAGCAGGACAGTGATTTAATTACTGATGGGCTACATCAGAGGCAAAATTGGAGCCAGCATCCCAGAATCAGGACAAAGGGCAGATGGACCAATGCTGGGGAGGACAAGTCTTCTGAACCTTCCCACTACCTTTCCTGCTGATGTATTTTCTTGAGTCTCTGAAGTGCAGGGCTTTAGATTTTTAAACAAATGTGTTTGGGACTCTATGCTTTTGCCCATTTTCTGAAGAATTTTCTAAGCATCTGTCAGCTTCTGTCTGAATCATGCATACACGTGTATATGAATCACTTCCTTCCCATTTCGTGCCACGATCCCCACCCCCTTCTTTTATAGACATCTGCACCCCCCCATTTGTAAAGAATAAATGAAGGCACTGGGGATTTTGTGGTGATTATCATACTTAATGTGTTTCTTTTTGGAAACCACGGGTGCTCAAAATCATTTGGGGAGATTTCCCCATGATAGGGATTCTAGGGGATCCTTAAGAAAAGAGGCTGGAACTGAGAGTGGCTCATTCCACAGAGGATCCCATGACTGACATGACCACTCTGAACCTGAAAAGGACTCAAGGATCATAAAAGCCTCAACATCTTCATTAAGAAAGCCCTGGAGGGGTACCTGGCTGGTTGTCAGTTAACTGTGGACTCTGGTTTTGGCTCAGGTTATGATCTCAGGGTCCTGAGATTAAGGTCCTCCTCAAGCTCCCTGTTTCCCATGGAGTCTGTTTGGGATTCTTTCCCTTTTCCTCTCCCTTCCCTCTGCCCCTCCCCACAGGCCCATGTGCACTCTCTCCCTTTCTCAAATAAATGAGATCTTAAAAAAAAAAATCCTGGAGTCTTAGGGAAGGCATCATAGCATTACTTATGAAACCTAAGTAATTTGTTAACAAGGATGAGCTTCAGAGTGAGATAACTGTAACTTGGATTCCTGCTTCATCATAAATCAAATTTGTTTAACTAAATGGGTGACCTTGAACAAGTCACTTCACCTTTCTAATCCTCTTTGCCCTCTAGTATAAAAAGGGTATCTACCTCTATCTTATGGTTCTTATAAAGATATAATGAGATTTCATATTTAGAATATTTGGGATGGTTCCCAGAATAAGGTCTTAGTTTTTATAATAATAGTAACAATTGAAAATTTTCCTAAGTGGATTTTCAGGGGCTTCTTTAATTCCACCAGTGAAGGATTTGGAGCAGAAGGGTCAAACAGATAGCCTATGGGCTGAATTCCACCTAAAGGCTTATTTTGTCTGATCTTCACAGCAGTGGTCGGGTTGCTTTTTTGTTGTTATTTGCCAGTATTGTAAAATTGGCATTTTTGCATTATAATCTACATTTCTTGAAACATTTTGAAATATCAGAAGATCTGGAAAATACCAAGCCCACAATCCTGCACTATAATCATCAGTTGGACGTGACATAAGCTGGACGCTGACCCCTTTGCCACAGTCTCCACTGTTCTTTACTGTCTTACTCCTATATTACTCTAGTTCACGTGCGTTGCCTTCAGTATTTGGGTATTTGTATATTTCATCCCTTGATATGGTGCCTAGACTGCACCTTCAGTGTGGTTTGACTGGCAATGGCAATCATGATCATGTTAGTAGACACAGATACATCTACTAATAATTTGAGAGAATGTCATGTAACAGGGTATATTAGAGTAGCCCAGACTGCGGTGCCTGTGCATGTCATACTTTATTCTTTAAAATTATTTGCTCTTCCTACCCATAGCCCTGCAGAAGGGAGAGGGGTTAGCTAAATAGCATCAGGTACCCTATGAGACTGCCCTTACATTGGTCGTAGATGGATGGAGAAGCCAACAACTAATCTGAGACAAATCATCAGATTCTATCTCCCAAAAGTTCTGAGCAACAATAATGAGAAGCTGGGTCTGCGGGTAATGATGGCAGTACTGGAACTAAATCTCACACAGAACTGGAGCTGAACGGAGGTGGCAGGAGACACACACAAAGGCCAGGCAAACCTAAGTTCTGTAGGAGTGTATGGTAGCCAGGAGTCGCCTGAGGAAGTCAATCTGCTAATAGAAATAGGAAAGTAGAGAAAAGTTGTAGAAATAAGCAGCGGAAATAACCATGCAGCCTCCCAGCAAAACAAAAAGCATTCACTCCTGACCTTCCAGTCCCTGGAGTTGAGCAGACTGGTTGTACATGCTTTGCTGTCTTCAGTCACTCATTCCTTGACCACCTCCTTCCTCTTCTCCTTCTTTTTCTTCCTCTCATCCTTCCCCCCTGCTCCTTTTTCTTCTTCTTAATATCTGTGCCATCATTCACTCTTATTTTCTTATCCCTCTGAACACTTCCCTTTGTCTTCTTTGTTGGCTTCTTCTCCTACACTTGATCTCAAAATGTGGACTTCCTTGGACTCCACTAAATGTTCCTTTCTCTTTTCTATTCACATTTCCTGTTTTGGTCTGAATGTTTGTGTCCACTCCCCACTCCTATTGAAATCTAATCCTCAAAATGATGGTATTTAGAGCTGGGGCCTTGGGAGGCAATTAATGCCTTTAGAAAAGAGACTTAGAGACCTTCCTCACCCTTGTCACCTTGTGAGGACCCATGGAGGAGACAGTTGTCTATGAATCAGGAAGCGAGCTTTCACTAGACACTGTGTTGATCTTGGACTTACCAGCTTCTAGTACTGTGAGGAATAAATGTCTGTTGTTTATAAGCCACTCCATCTATGGTACTCTGTTCTAGCAGTCTGAATGGACTGAGACATATTCACTAACTGATCTCAGTTCAGCATTAGTTATATGCTGATATATCTTAAGTTTTTATGTATCTATTCATTTTTTTTAATTGTCTAATTCCTTATTTGAATGGGGGAGGGGTCAGTCACCTTGGGCAGATTTCATCTGTTTGGTTCAGAGCAGTGCCTGACACAAAGTGGACAGTGAGTATGTACTAAATGAATGGCTGAAGGAACAAATGACTGCATTTGTGTCTCCTGCAAGACCTATGCAATTCACCCGGAACCGAGCCCCTGACACACTGTATATCTCTCATTTCTTGGGTTTGCCAAGCTTTTTCCTGCCTATAGACTTGGAAGATGCATTCTCTCTACCTGCATATCTTTCCTTGAGCTCTTCCTTCATGTGCTGGCTTAAAAACGTTTCCCTCTGTAGTATCCTACCATTTCCCATGTCCTGTCTGTAATTATTCCCTATTCATTATATATGTAGTGTCAATTTCTTTTCTGAATTGACAAATACACGTGAACTATTTTGTTTACCGGATATTTGCCTGTGTTCCACCCTCCTTTTCCTTTTCCTTTCTCAAATATGCTAACAACTTTAGTCAAGGACTTAACTCATTTTAATATATTCAATATCCAGCATAGTTTTTAGAACAAAGTATTCAATAAATATATGTTTAATAAATGAATGTATACCCATAATGTGTTTTACTTTATTCTCTCCACAAACTTCATGTTTATATGAGTAGCTTATTTGGTTTTGGTTTCTTGTAATCGAAGAGCTTTATAGCAACTGTAGTGACAAACAGCAATTTGTACTTTTTTTTTTATTTTAAAAGATTTTATTTTATTTATTTCACAGAGGGAGAGAGATCACAAGGAGGCAGAGAGGCAGGCAGAGAGAGAGGGGGGGAAGCAGGCTCCCCGCTAAGCAGGGAGCCCGACGCGGGCCTCGATCCCAGGACCCTGAGATCATGACCTGAGCCGAAAGCAGAGGCTTTAACCCACTGAGCCACCCAGGCGCCCAGCAATTTGTACTTTTTTAGATGCTTTTGCAACCACCCTCTTGAAAGACTTGGAAAAAACAATGACCTTCACAGATGACTGTTATGACATTAATCACATACATTCCTATAGTTTACAAAGTGCATTTGCATCTATTATCACAGTTAATTCTTATAACAATTTTGCATAACAATTTTACACAGCAAAGTAGAATTAAGACAAAGTGGTCAAAACTAATAGGAGCCAGGATCAGAGCCCAAGTTTTCTGTTGACCAGCCTCCTTGCTCTATTGATATGCCATATGGCCTGCTAGTACTACTGTTACTACCACTACTTCCACTACTAGCTAAGGTTTATTGAGCATTTACTACATACCAGGCACCGAGCTATGTGCCTTTTCTTAATCAGGTCAGTTAATCTCCCAAAAACCTCCTGGAGTTGATACTTCTGTTGCACTCTTATGACAGATAAACTGAGGCAAGGTGATGTCAGAAATCTGATAAGTGGGTAAGCCAAGATGTGAGCCCAGGTGTTTCTGATCCCTAAAACTAAACTACAAACTACAACACTGAAGTCTTTCTTGCTGCAAAGAGAAGTAAAAGAACATCTGGGATTTTGAAAGTCATTCACAGAACAATCCAGGACCATGTTGTTAGTAATTATCCCAAACACTTTGATGAGCAATGAAGAGTTATCCCAAACTTTGAGTGAACAGGAAGCACTGAAAGATGTGACTGAATATGAGCTGCTTCATCAACATCCCCTCTGATAAGGGGCTTAATTAATGCACTTAGTTGTTGAGAGAGATGTAGTGAGATTATTCAGAGACTTGGCTGTACACTTCTTTCCTATTGTTAACTGTGTTAATTTACAACAATGCTCAAGATGCTGGCGGAATGAAAACAGGCTAAATGAAAACTTTTTTTTTTTCAGAGTAGGAGAAAAGGTAATCACACTGGGTAATTTGATTTTGATGCACTGCTTTTCTCCCCTTTTAAACCAAAATACTCTTTGTAAGTAGGTGAAGGTATGTGATCGTTAGGAGAACATAGAAAGGCTGATTACCACAACTGTGGCAAAGGGAACTCTGTCAAGCCTTCCTCCATGTGGCAGATTCCTGCATTATCTTTCATTCAGGCAAAGAAGAAAGAGAAGAGAGATGGATAAAGGAAATTTCAATGAGTGTAACTCTGTGTAAGGCATTATGTCAGGATCTCTCACACCCATTCTTGAACGGAATCTTTAGAAAACTCATGGGTGCAGCTATTTGTACTCCCATTTTATGATTCTTCCTGTGACAGGAACTGAGAGAATAGTTAAAACACCCAACTGTCACATCTAGAAATATACCAGGGGGACGTATTAAGAGATGTGGGGAAAAATAGAATAGAGGAATGGGGTTAGTGGTGGGGACATGGAGATAGGCTTATCTTATATTAGCATCAAAGAAATCAGGTACCTGTCCTCCCAGACTAGGTTGAGTAAGGGTTGAATTACATAGTCACACATGTTCTTATGCAGTTTAAAATATATTTCGTTACCCAATTCAAGCTACCAATAATAATAATAATGAGAATAAAAACATGCATTTGCAAATGCAAAGGTGTTTTTTGTGTCCCTCCTCCTCAATTGGTTTAATTACATTTGAGTACTTACTTTGCCCTTCTTTCAACTTTTCAAATCTGAGGTTTAATTGAAAAGAAAATGATCTTTATACAGAGCCCAACCCTCTTGTCTCTGGACCTCACAGAGAATGGCTTTTCAAATCATTTTCACTCAGTTCATACTCTGAAAGATCAAAGAACTATGCTATATGCCCATTCCAGAAGTCCCTCTGGGATTAGCCCATCATGAATATAAATCATTATATTTGTTATGTTTCCCAAATACCCATTCATCATCCATCTTAGCATTGTTCGAAGAGACATGGGGTCAGTTCAGCTCTCACCTTCACAAGGCTTTGTGATTCTGTTTGTGCAGTTAAGGGAGCACTGGAGACAATTAGCTACTCACTGCTGTGGCTGCAGCCAAGGGTCTCCCCCACGGGGATGAGAAGAGGTATCCTCAGGAGGAAGCACCATTCAGTCATCAAGTGTGGCTCTTGGCCAAGGAGGCAGCTCCTCTGTCTACCCTCCCACTCAGGTCCTTTTTGTATAGCAAGACAAAAGCAAACAATGGCCACCTCCTCTCTCCTGGAGGTGACAAGGAGAAGCAAAATATAAAGCTAGCTTTTGAAAACTCATCCATTGAACTCCCTGCCACCCCAAGAATCTGACCTGAATCTGCTTTCTGACAGCCACAGGAGGCCATTGTCTATTTCTTTTAGAAGCTCTCAGCTTGGAAAAACACCACCAAGAGGGAAAGGGATTATCTTCCAAAGGGTCTTAAAGAATATCAAAGTTGGAAGGTCCCTGAATGATTATCTAGTCCAACCTCTTCAATTTATAGAAATGCTAAGGATGGGAAAGATTTAATGTAAACTATACAGCCCAGTGTAGGCTTTCCCAAATATCATCAGAACAACCTGTTGATCAGTCAAAACTGAGATTATCAATGATTACGGTAAGAGAAAACAACTACCTACCTAGACAGTCTTGATTACATCTCAGAGGCCAAGAGCAGTCAGGGTATTTGTTGAGACCTTGAAATCTGGTTTAAGGAGGGTCCTTCAAGGTAATAGGGGAGGTCTTGTTAGGATTGGATGAGGATTATGATACAGTAGTTTAGAATTGGTAAACATAAGAGGGCAGGATTTTGAGGCAAGGGATTGAAAGTCTTGGGGAATAAACAATCACCCAATATTTCCTATTGAAGAATTGATGGATTTTTCAGAAACTTATTGGAAACACAATTAAGTTATTTGCAACTTTTATCTTTCTGGGTAAAATTTCCTAGAATCCTATATCTGTGCTGACGAAGACAGGGGACTAGTAAAATCATATCAGAATAAACAGTAAACTGTGTGATGATAGATAGTTTTGGGTCTCATAATACAAGTCCCCCAATTTATAAGTGAAACCTTCCTCCAAGCCACACAGCCCTTCCACTTCAGACATTTAATGGGAAACCAGGTCTCTAACTCTCCATCCATCATCTATGTTGTGAACCAAGAATATGTTATCTGGGCCAAATAAATAAAGGCAATCTCTAGACTTTAGGAATTTATTTTTTGAAAGTTTGTGAAGAAAATAAAGGAGAGGAATGTGATAGAGAGTATGTTTGTGAGAGGAGCCTGGATACCTCAGAGAGGAGTCCTGGGCAGTCTCTCTGAGGAGTTGACATTTAAGGTGTACCCAGGATATGCCAAGAACCCAGCTCTCCCAAGCTGGAGGAAAGCGATAGCAAAAGCAGTAGACAGCTTGGGGTTTGATGGAAAGAAAGAGTGTGTGTGACTAGAGCTCAGTGAGCAAAAGAAGAGAAGTAGGAGATGAGGTCAGGCTGGAAGAGAGAACCAGATCATCAGGGGCTGTTGGGTGCTCTCAGAATGCTTGACTGGGGTGGGTAGGTCCTGAGGTTACATATGCAGAATGCATTCTGCTTGTTTACCTCGTGAAAACTCACACTTGGGGCCATTCTTCCTTAAGTGGTGAAGAAGACCATGTCCAGATTCTCCACAGAGAGAGGCTGGAAGATGCTCCAACATTCAGGATGTTCAATTCATTTTCTTTTTCTTTTTCTTTTCTTTCTTTTCTTTCTTTCTTTCTTTCTTTCTTTCTTTCTTTCTTTCTTTCTTTCTTTCTTTCTTTCTTTCTTTCTTCCTTCCTTCCTTCCTTCCTTCCTTCCTTCCTTCCTTCCTTCCTTTCTTTCTTTCTTTTTTTTTTTTTAGAAAAGTAAAAAATGCATCAACTGAGCCAGCTGTAGGGCTTTGCAGAGCAGTAAAGTATCTTTTTTTTTTTTTTTTGGTTTGTTTGCAAGAGATGACTATGATTCCAAGATATTCTCCTCTTATTCTTAGCCATTATCACACTCCAACATCATTTTCAATTTCTAATGTTGAGCTGGGTGGTTTTTATGGCACTTCAGCTAAACAAAAATGAAAACGAATGTACAAAATGAAAGACAAGATTTATTTGGGGGTACTTGTAGTTCTTACTAAAGAGAAAAAAACCTTTTAGTAGGATTAATTAGGAATACAATTTTCTTTTTTAAATGTATACACAGGCAACTAATTGGAAAAATTCACATGATATATGTCTAGTATTATCAACAGATGATGGTTAAAACTTTTTAAGAACATTATTTGATGCTTACATGGAACCACTTAGTAGTCTATATGCAAGCTAACCAAAGCTGTGTAACACTTCTGAAAAGCCAGGAATTCTGTGACTAATAGAAAGTAACAAGGTGCTCAATTCATCAACTAGAATAGTCATTCTTATTGTATGAATTCAAACACAGTAGGGCGCCTGGGTGGCTCAGTGGGTTAAAGCCTCTGCCTTCGGCTCAGGTCATGATCTCAGGATTGTAGGATCGAGCCCCACATTGGGCTCCCAGCTCCGCGGGGAGCCTGCTTCCTTCTCTCTCTCTGCCTGCCTCTCTGCCTACTTGTGATCTCGCTCTCTGTCAAGTAAATTAAAAAAAAAAAAACAAACTCAAACACAGTAAAGTATTTGCATACTGACATTGGGGTGTGCATGAGCTGTTTTAAAACTCAATCTTTTTTCATTATTGCATCTCAAGAAATGAACACCACCATTCTAGATAAAATCATTGGGCAGAGTCTAAGTGGTTAGTTTCAGGGTAAGCCTTTCCTCAGGACAGGTTTGGACATCGTAAATGATCCAGGAGGCAGTGTTGCCCAGAAGTTAAGAATGTGAATTTTTCAGTTTTGAACCTCATTTCTAACCTGAAAAGCTAACTTCATGACCTTGGGAGAGTTATTTAACCTCTATGAGCCTGAGTCTTCCAGCCTTTAATATGGGGATAATAATAGTAACTAACCTGTGGGGTGTCTCTGATGATTAAATCAAACTGTGTAAAGCTTTTAGCTCAAAATCGTAGCTAATATAATTATGTATATTGATTAGAAGATATGTTGCAGTCAATTCCAGAAAGAAATGGCTGCTTTGTTTGTCTGCATGTGTGTATAAGTGTGTTTGGACATACAGGTACATGTATAAGGCAAAATACCAAATTGTAGATGAGAGTTAATGATAAGAAGCTACAGTCCCATTTCCCCTTTTCTGTTTCTTATTACATTTCTTGGAGGAAACCTCTCTTTACTATTTCTGTTTTTCTTTTTTCTGAGGGTACCCAAATATCTAAGTAATATGCATGTCCACCATTTCTTGATTCATCAAGAGTACGCAATATCTCTTTATTGTACTATGTAAGATTTGAAGATTTGTTCCATTATTCTTTTCTCTTACCCTCGTTTCCTCCCAGTGTTTGATAATCTTATTAATATTTTGATTTCTTCTATTGCTCCTTTTTCTAACTTTAAAATGATAGAGTTATACGTTTGTGTTTGGTTCTGTCAATTTTAGTAACTCTCTAAGCTTCCCTCTATAACTTGAAGATATTTGTTCCCCACCCCTTTCCTGCCTAGTTTCTGAATGTCATCTCTGGATGTATTTGAGAGGTGTCTTAGGGAAAGTTTTCTAAAACCAGATCCTGAAATGGGGATTCTATGTGACTTATAGAGGCTGTGCTTCCAGCAGGAACCTAAAAAGGAGTGTAAGAAGAGGGCATAGAAAGGGAAAAAGTCAGGCAAAGATGTGATTTTCACTTGGGGTTTAGCTTCAACTGCTCCCATGAGGAGCTCTGGAGGGTGAATTGTATTACAGAGTAAGGCCACCCTTTGGACCTTCCTTATCAGGCGGTCACTGGCTATAGGCTACCTGTGGAAGGAACATGAATTTTCTGTGAAGTCCTGTCAGCAAAGGGCAAAGCTCCAGAGAAGGGGACACTTTTTGAGCTATTAGTAGCAAACACTCTCAGAAGCTAGAAAACAGACATATATGCCAGGTTAGGGGATCTGGGTGGAGTGCCAGCAATCTCTAACATGGGGTGATGAGGAGGAGGATATGATGAAGACAATGGCCGCTGCCTTCTCATCAACTCTCACATGTATTTGAGATTTGTGTTTAAAAGTATTTTGGGGGCACCTGGGTGGCTTTTTCTGTTGAGTGTCTGATTCTTGATCTCAGTTCAGATCTTGATTTCAGGGTTGTGAGTTCAAGCCCTGCACTCAAGCCTCACTTGTATTTTTCATCTGGTCCCCACACAAATACCCATATACACAACATCACTATGACCATCACCAAAAACACCAATGAAACAATAGGAGATAATGTGTCTTGCACAATACCCCACTATAACTGGAAAAAATAGAACTTAATTCCAGATAGTCTCATTCCAAATCTAGTATTCTTTATGAACACCCCCAGTTTCTTTCTTCATAGCACTTGCATTAAATCCATTTGCCATATACTTACGCACTTCCATAGTTGGCCTAATTTTGTAGATAAACACATTCTCTGAATACATTTTTTTCTTTTTCATTTCAGATTGGTCTCTTGATACCTCTGGTTGGTCTTTTCATTTCCATCAGCCAAGGCACTTTTAAGCCATGGAGAATAGACTATCTACACATGGTTAAAACCATAGAGATGTTTCCTGTTTCACATAAAAAGTCCAGAACCAGAGTAGTCCCATACCAATCCTGTTGAGTCATCAGTGTTATTAGGACCAAACTCTCCTCTTCTCTCTGCTCCTGTTAGGTGGTGGCTTTCCTTGTTAGCTCAGTCATGCCAGGACTACAAGTTGGCTGCCACAGCTCCCAAACTTCATAGTCTCACAGTGGGTTCTGTTTGCAGAGAAGGGGTGGTTTCTCTTCAGTCAGCTTCTTTCTTTGAGAGAAGAGAGAGACATTTCTCAGAACTCTCAGTTCTCCTCAGCCTCCATCGACTAGATTAGCCAGATAAAATTTGCTTTTGGTAGAGGAAGCTAAGAATTTAAGGACCTGGCATTTTCTACTGTGTGTATGTGCACGTGTGTGTGTGCCTGTGTGTGTGTGTGTGTGTGTGTGTGTGTGTGTGTATGTAGAGGGTTTCTATCAGCAAGGAAGGGGTGGGAGGGGTTTTTGGGGTAAGCAGCTAACAGCCTTTCCTTCAGGATCTCTTCTCACTATTAACACACACACAGAGATGATAGGTAGGTAGGTAGATAGATAGATAGATAGATAGATAGATAGATGATGGGCAGTTGATTCATGTAGGTTACCAACTTTTTGGGTATAACTAGTTAGTTCCCTGGTTGGTGAAGTACTAATTAATGAGGGTTTGGTTTTTTTTATTGTTGCTTTAAAAAAAATCGTCAGTTTCTGCTGATAGAGCACAAGGCAATCTGGTAGTAATCTTGTAACTTTAATCAATGAAGTAGAGTACAAAATAATAGTCTTCAGTCTGTCTTACCCTAATACACTGTCTGTATGTGATCTGTGAATTGACTCTTCTAGGGTGGACCTTGGGACATAACACCATCAACCACTATGATAGCTTATTGCCTGGATTTTTCTCTTTGGAGAATTATGGGGCCTGATGTGTGCACATTTGGAGGAAAGCATTATGGGATATCAGGAGCAACTGGGACTAGACATATATCTGAGAGGCTAAGAGCTAATACACACAATTCTGAAACAACTGTGGACAAGACCAAAGTTCCTTGACAGAAGGGGAAAAGGCCCAGTGTGTATTCCTGATATTGGCAGAAATCATCTGAGATGTGAGAAGAGAGATGCTGGTAGAAAAATAGACTTCTGGAAATCTGTGGGGTAATGGCTTAGTCACAAGTATAAGAAAACTCAACTAGCAGTTGATTATACTAAAAAAGCACTTATTGGTTCAGATAAATATGAACAGCTGAAGATAGGGGTACAACTGACTTCGGGTTGTGCTGGCGTTAAAGGCTCAAACAGTGTCATGAGGACTGGAGAGCTGCCATCCTCCCTCTCTTAACCAGTTTTGCAGATCTATATAGTGGCAAGATGGCAGCAACAATTCTGGGTTCACATCCTGGGTTCACAGTAGGGTGAGAAGAAGAAGCTCCTTTTTCAGTAGTTTCTTCAAAGGGCCTGAGTTCCCTCTGTTTAGCCCAGCTTAGGTTGGCCTCAGGAAGAAGATACTTTTCAGCTTAGACCCAGTCACCCTCAAGTTAATGATAATGTCCCACCCAAACCATATAGACTAGGAGTGTGGTTGTGGGTGTCTTTTCAGAAGAAATATGAAGGAGGAAGAATGAACGATGCCCTGGAAAAAAAAATGCCCATGCCCTTTATTGTTTTAAAGGGAAGAGTGACTGCTAAAGTCTGGGAAGCTCAAGATCAGCCAGGTTATACTTCTTTGAAAGGGAATTTCACCAGAAAAAAAAAAATCTTATGTGATGGTTTGTATACATATCTGGAAGTACTTGTTATATTGGGATTCCCATAAGCCAAATAGCTTTGTCCCCATGAGCATTATAGCTCTGGCAATAAAAGACTGCAGTACAGTTTCACATTGTAGCCCACATGCCTTGAGAAAGTGAATCTAAGCTCTCCTAAACCCATCTCCCTGCCAGAACAAGCGGTAAATAAAACATAAACCACTTTTGTACATGCTTCAAATTTTGGTGTAGATGAAAGGCAATTTACTCCGAACTGAAAATGAGATTCTGGCAAAAAGCAATGCCTATTAACAAATGGAACAGTCCCCTGGTGACAAGATGGAGGCGTGCAACTGGGTACATTTGTCATTTTAACTCCAGGGGCTGACTTGAGGTATTTTAATCATGCTAAAGGAGAATTACAGGTAGAAACAGCATCATATTTGATATAGGAAAGAATGCTAACATTATTCCTTTGAACAGATTACTTTCTACCTGTGAATAATTTGATAAGAGAACCTAATATTCTATATTTACTTGATTCCTCGATATCTAAAAAAATTATAAATGACCATCTTTGTTCAAATTTTATCTTTCCATCCATATGCTTGCAAATCACTTCTCTGAACGCACTGTTCTAACCAAGCTACCCCTCTGTTCAAACACCTTCAAAGGCTCTCCGTGTCCACAGAAAAGATCAGACTCACTAGCTAAGCATTTGAGGCCTTCTGAAGAAGAGAACTCAAATATTTTTCTAGACTTAATTCCCATCTTTTTTTTAAAGATTTTATTTATTTATTTGACACAGAGAGAGAGATTACAAGTAGGCAGAGAGGCAGGCAGAGAGACAGGGAGAGGAGGAAGCAGGCTCCCTGCTGAGCAGAGAGCCCGATGCGGGCCTTGATCCCAGGATGCTGAGATCATGACCTGAGCCGAAAGCAGAGGCTTTAACCCACTGAGCCACCCAGGCGCCCAATTCCCATCATTTTTGTATGAATCAGGAGAGGCTAGTTTATGTTGTGTGCCTAAGTTTTCTCCTGCTGTTTAACAAATTACCACAGACATAACAGCTGAAAGGAATGTATATTTATTATCTCACAGTTTCTGTAGGTCAGGAATCTGGGCATAGCTTTAACTAGATCCTCTGCTCAAGGTGTCACAGGCTATAGTCTAGATACAGGCGGGACTGCCACTCTTTCTGGAGCTTTGGGGCATCTTCTAGGTTTGCATGGATATTGGAAGAATTCAATTCCTTGAAGTTGTAGGAGTTCCTGTCTTTCCTGTGGCTGTCAGCTAGAGGTCACTCTTAGCTCCTAAAGGGCCCCACAGTTCCTTGCCACTTGGCCTTCTCATACCACGGAAGATTTCTTCTTCAAAGCCAGTGGGAGAATCTGTTAAGGATGGAGTCTTACATCACATGATGTAATGACAGGAGTGATTTTATCTATCACTGTTGCCCTATTCCATTGGTTAGAAGTGGGTCACCATACAAGGGAGGGATTACACAAACGTGTGGATACCAGGGGCCAGGAATCTTGGAGGTCATCTTAGAACTCTCTCTACTGCACTGTGATAACAAAAACCTCCTAAATTTTAGGGCCTTAAAGCAACAATGGTTTATGTCTATTAAGGATTGGCTGAGGGCCTTAGCTCTGCATAATTGGCAGGGAACCAGTCTGAAGAAGGCGCCAACTCCACACTCCACTACTGCCAAGGTAAAGCAAAAATGAAATGTAGCAAACCTTGTTTTTACTCAAATCTCTGTGGTTATGGAAAGTGACATGGCTACCTCTAAGAAGCCTGGGAAGGGCACTTATACTTGGTGCCCAGACAAAGAACTGGCAACATTTGATGCAGAGCAGAAATGAGGATGGAGTTCTCCAACAAAATGTCTTCTTGCTGTGTACCAGATAGAGCTATTTCTCTCCGCAGGTCATTAGTTCATTGTATTTTTCTCAACCTGAATGACTTTTCCTCCGCATCCATGTTTCCAGGTTTCTCCTGTGTTGCAAAAGCTACTTTCTCAGTGAAGTATCTTCTGATATTTCTCACCAAAATTAATTTTTCGTTCTTGGATTTACCTTTACACTCGGCTGTACTTTCCGCATCTATCTTGTATGACATTTATAATTTCCTAATTTTATTCCAGCTAATTATTTTAGATGCCTCAGGTCCCATATTGGATAGTGAACATCCTGAGGACAGAAACCATATCTGAGTCACATTATTTCCTCTAACGTGTCCAATACAGGGTTATACTCAGTGTGGTATTAATGTTCGTTAGTTAAGTGAAATTGATCTTGCTTCCCCAGAACGTCTATTTACAATGATAGCTTTTGGCCAAATTTTAAATTATTTAGGGAGAGGGATTGCCTAATTTCCTCGTTCCATCAAAAGCCCTAATACTTTACAGTTAAACTCTTTCCTGAATATAACCTAAATCCCTCTTGAAGTGTTTTTTCCACTCATTTCCTCTTGTTTATCCATAATGAAGATCATAGATCAAATAACACAGTTGGAAAGACCTTAAAGATTGTCTAGGTCAGTGATTTGAAAGTTTTTGTTTATTTTAGGAAGCTGATTCCTTTATTCAAATGAAACCTTAAGCAGAGAACAAAACTCTGAAACCGCAACAGCAGTAGTAACAAAAAGCTGATGTTCTGACTGAATTGAGAATGGCAAGTTCAGAGTTCTGATTGCTTAATATCTCCTGACCGGTCTCCAATTACCAGAGTAGACCTTAGGACACCTCTATGAAATACTAGACGCTTAATTTGAAACCTCTTGGTGATGAGTCAACTTTTCATATTATAGAAAGGAAAACTAAAGCTAGAGAGACTAATTATAGATAGGAAAACTAAAGGTAGAATGGCTTATCCAAAACCACACAGATATAGAGATGGAGAATCTCGTTCATTAAACATTTATTGAGCACCTACTATAAGTGAATTTGGCACAGATATAGCAAGCCTTTCGATATAGGTAGCAATAGAAGCCACATTTTCTAATTCAGCCTCATGACTTATATGGTTATATGGTCAAGATTTCCATTTCACTTAAGTCTATTCTGTGACTTAGTAAAGTCAATGTCAAAGAATAAATGGTTAATTTTAAAGTCTCAATCTCTACAATAGATCTGAGAATTGGGTTCATGCTGAGTTCAAAGTCAGGTGAGATCCTAACTCACAGCCAGAACCTCCTGTGAAGGGGTATGGCAGTGCCATTTATTCACCCTGAGTTCCTGGAACTCTCACTCTCATCAAACATAGAAGAAAAGGTCAGCCTCCTAGACGAGCTCACTCTTGCTGAGAATTCATTTATATTTCATGCAGATTGGCATCCATGTGCATGAAAAAGATCTGAAGGAATAAGTTGATATTATCCATCCAGCTGCTCCTGCACAGGGTGCTCCTGTGGCTACTTAGCTATAATTAGAAGTTGACTTTCCTCACACATGTGGGTGACTTCAAACTATTGGCATCTACTCAACATCTATTATTGTCCACAACAATATACTATCTCCATATCATCATGGAATCTGTATGCTGTTAGGAGTTTTGAACACTTGCATAGACACAACAGATGGAAAATATGTCAATATGTAATAAAGTTTTAAATTATGTAGTATGAGTTCCATTATAGTTTGAAAATGACACTAATAAGTATACATTAAAATAATTGGTAGAATTCTTCATGGGAAGAAAATGCCAATAAGAGTCTTGAAAGATAAGTCAGATTTGAATTGGAGGGTGGATGGACGTCAAGGGAGAGGGCTGTCACTTCAGGCCATAGATGAAAACCATGTATGGGACAGATTTATCCTCATAGTACCAAAATGCATTGAAAACTGAAAACATTTTATGCTTCATACATATCACTGGACTGTGATACAGAAGGTATCTTCATAATGACCTCTTGAGGAGGAACTGATATTATCCTTGTTTTACCTATGAAGAACCAAAAATGATTAAGTAACTTGTTTAAGATCCTACAGTTAGTGAATTGTGGTGCTAGAATAACCCAGGTCTGTATGATGCTAAAAATACTATTAAACTAAACTCCTTACTATCTTTTGACATGTGTAGGAAATAGAGAAGAGACAAATGTGATGGTTTGGGTCAGGGGGTGTGTTGGGGGAAGAGTGCTAGAAGGTTGGATAGGTAAGGGGAGTCAGCAGAGGTTAATGATCCTAATTGGGGTCAAGTTTCCCATTTTGTCCTAGTCAGTACCCAGTACCCATATCTTTTAAATGAGCACAGTCCTGTGTACTGACTAGGACAAGAAAGATAAGCATAAGTCCCCACCCCTTGCATAGTCCTGCATTTCAAAATGTGTGTGGCATGGGCAGAAATGAAAGTAACCACAGATGTTTCTCATTCAGGGAAAAGAAATACTAGGCAACTAAGAAGTTCAAGCAGACACAGGATTTGGATAATTGATGGGATAACCCATTATAGAGACACAATAAAAGTTATAATATTCTGAACAATCAAAGCTTTCTTTTTTCCTCCTTAGCATGGTCACTATGGCTTATTAAAATAAGGACTATTTGCTGAGTAGGAGTACAGCAGCCATACAGATTACAGACAATGTCATACAATAATTTACACCTGAAGCTAAAAATCACTGCTTTCCCCTCAACCTGAGAAGACACACACAAGGTACAGAACATTCTTCCTCAGAGCAGCAAGCGACTAAAATACCATTTTTAATGGGAGAACAAGTACTGCCCACATTTTCTTTATGAAAATGTCAAATCTGTCTCCTTTTTTTTCTTCTTCTTCTTTTACTGCTACTAATTCCTGGCCTTTCTTTTGAGGGAGGTTTCCACTTTGAGACTAAATCAGGTACCTTTAATAAAGAGAAATTGGTAATACCCTTACCTGAAATTTGCTGATGTCTGACACACCAGATCCCCTGAGTGGTAGGTTGGGAATGTCTATAGTATATATTTGTTTATTTATTGGAAGGCAAAGAGGTATCCCTCTGTAGTTTGATTTTCCATAACTGTTTATAATGATTTTTAATTTTATTCTTACAGTGAAAATTCAAGTCTCATTACTAGGAACTTGATTAATTGGACTTTAGCTCTGAATGACAAATTAATCTGGAATATACCTTGTTAAAAGACGACTAATGTTCTGTTCTATAAAAGATAAATAGCTCAATTCTCTATTCTCTGTTTTTGAAGCATGTGTGTACCTTTATGATTACAAATTTGATATCATAGAGTTATTGTTCTTATGTAATCAGGCATGTAGCTAGTTCTAAAGATATTTTTAACAGGTAATTTCTACTTTTCCTTCCTCCCTCCCTCCCTTCCTCCCTCCCGTTCTCCCTCGCTCTCCTCCTCTCTCCCTCCTTTCCTCCCTCTCTTCTTCCCTTCCTTCCTTCCTTCTTCAATCTTCCTTCCTTCCTTTCTTCCTTCCTTCCTCAATCTTCCTTCTCTTCTTTCTTCCTTCTCTTCCTTCCTATAAGTATACATTGAATTCCCACTCTGGACCAGACATCATTCTATCTAGACACTGGGGATTCAGTAGAGCATTATGAATTCCTAGCTCTCATAGAGTTTAAATTCTAATAAGAAAGAGAAAATAAAGACATAGTAAAATAAATTAACTCTAAAAGCAGTATAATTGCTATAAGTAATACAGAAAAAAGAAAAAAAATGATGAGTTTGAACTCATTTTGTAAAGATTTGAGAGAATGGTGTTCTAGACAGAGGGAATGGCAGAGTCAAAGACCATGAGTTAGAATCCAGCTTAGTAATTTTTTTTTTGAAAAGAAAGAAAGCAAGCCACTGTGGTAGGAACAGAATGAACATGGGGTAATGAAGGGCCCAACTGAGGTGAGCATAGAGGTGATGATCTTGCAGGGCTTCAAGGCCATTACCAGGATTTAAAAAGGAAAAAAAATTCTAATATTAAAAACCATTGGGGGGGGGACATTTAAGAAGAAACATGATGTAAACTTTTGTACATTGTAAAATATTATCCTGGCTTCTGTGTGGAGGATAAACTTTAGGGGGTGACAACTGAAGACAGGAGATCTCTTTCATGAGCTGTTGCAGTGTTCCAGGAGAGAGTTGATGGTGACCTTGGCCAGATGATAACTGCGAAGACAGAGAGATTTGCATGAACTTGGCACACTGAAGGGATGCTCTACTACACAGGTAGGGGTAAGGAGAATTGCAGTTCCACTGCAGTGCCTGTGAATGGCATCTTCTGGAACCTAGTTCCATTTTGCATAAGGAGGCCAATCTGCTTTTGGACTCAAAAAGTAGTATTTCACAGTTTGAAAGATACTTAAATAATCATTTAGCCAATTCCCTAGAAATCTGTATTTATCCCTAAAAATTTCAAGTTTTAAAATTCTTTCCATTACTGCAATGCATTGAGAACTTATAGGATTCTAAAATGATCCTACAGAATATTTATTGTTCTTCCCAGCTTTGTAGAACACACAAATTCAATTCAAATGCAATTAATGTCCCTATCCAACTCAGACATAAAAATATTTACTGGGGCTTGGTTGAAGAGAAGGCTATGTGGCAGGACACTAGAAACGATTCTCTTTTCTTTCTTTGAAAGAATTTTTTAATTTATTTTTTTAATTTAAATTCAATTAGCGAACATATAGTACATCATTAGTTTCTGATGTAGTGTTCATTAATTCATCTGTTGCATGTAATACCCAGTACTTATCACATCATGTGACCTCCTTAATGACCATCACCCAGTTACCCCATCCCCCCACACCCTCCCCTCCAGCAACTCTCAGTTTGTTTCTGGGAGTCAGGAGTCTCTCATTGTTTGTCTCCCTCTCTGATTTCTTCCTATTTGGTTTTCCCTACTTTCTACTGTAATCCTCTGCACTATTTCTTATATTCCGCATATGAGTGAAACCATATGATAATTGTCTTTCTCTGACTGACTGATTTCACTTAGCATAATACCCTCCAGTTCCATCTATGTCAATGTAAATGTTACATATTTATCTTTTCTGATGGCTGAGTAATAATGGAGTATTCCATGTATATATGAACCACATCTTCTTTATCGATTCATCTGTTGAAGGACATCTTTCCTTCCACAGTTTGGCTATTGTGGACATTGCTGCTATGAACATTGGGATGCAGTACCTCTTCTTTTCACATCTGTATTTTTGGGGTAAGTGCCCAGTAGTGAAATTCCTGAGTCATAGGATAGCCCTGTTTTTAACTTCTTGAAGGACCTCCATACTGTTTTTCAGGGGGGCTGTACCAGCTTGCATTCCCACCAACAGTGTAGGAGGGTTCCCCTTTCTCTACATCCTTGCCAACATTTGTTGTTTCCTGTATTGTTAATTTTAGTCATTCTAACTGGTGTGAGGTGATAATTCATTTTGGTTTTGATTTGTATTTCCCTGATGACTAGTGATATGGAGCATTTTTCATGTGTCTGTTAGCCATTTGTATGTCTTCCTTGGAGAAATACCTGTTCATGTCTTCTGCCCATTTCTCGACTGGATTATTTGGTTTTTGGGTGTTGAGTTTGATTAGTTCTTTATAGATCTTGGATACCAGCCCTTTATCATATATATCATTTGCAAATATCTCCTCCCATTCCATAGTTTGCCTTTTAGTTTTGTTGACTGTTTCTTTTGCTGTACAGAAGCTTTTTATATTGATGAAGTCCCAAAAGTTCATTTTTGCTTTTGTTTCCCTTGTCTTTGAAGATGTGTCTAGAAAGAAGTTGCTGCAACTGAGGTTGAAAAGGTTGCTGCCTGTGTTTTCCTCCAGGATTTTGATGGATTCCTGTGTCACATTTAGGTCTTTCATCCATTTTGAGTTTATTTTTGTGTGTGGTGGAAGAGAATGCTCTAGTTTTATTCTTCTGCATGTAGCTGTCCAATTTTCCAAGCACCATTTATTGAAAAGATTGTCCTTTTTCCATCGGATATTCTTTCCTGCTTTGTCAAAGATCAGTTGACAGTAGAGTTGAGGGTCCATTTCTGGGCTCTCTATTCTGTTCCACTGATCTATGTGTCTGTTTTTTGTGCCAGTACCATGCTGTCTTGATGATCACAGCTTTGTAATAGAGCTTGAAGTCTGGAATTGTGATGCTTCCAGCTTTGGTTTTCTTTTTCAACATTCTCCTGGCTATCCAGGGTCTTTTCTGGTTCCATACAAATTTAGGATTGTTTGTTCCTCTGTGAAAAATGTCGATGGTATTTTGATCAGGATTGCTTTGAATGTGTAGATTGTTCTGGGTAGCATAGACATTTTACCAATGTTAATTCTTCCAATCCATGAGCATGGGATATTTTTCCATCTCTCTCCCTCAATTTCTTTCATAAGTATTCTGTAGTTTTTAGAATACAGATCCTTTACCTCTTTGGTTAGGTTTATTCTTAGGTATCTTATGGTTTTTGGTGCAATTGTAAATGGGATCAGTTACTTACTTTCTCTTTCTCCTGCTTCATTATTGATGTATAGAAATCCATTCATGATATAAACCCTCAACAAAGTAGGTTTAAAAGGAACATATCTCGATATAATAAAGGCCATATATGAGAAATTTTTGCAGTCGTTAAATCTTCTTGTTGGATTCACCTTTTAAGTATGCTACAGTGTCCCTCTACATCTCTTACTACAGTTTTTAGTTTGAAATCTAATTTGTCTGATATGAGGATTGCTATCTCAGCTTTCTTTTGAGGTCCATTAGTGTGGTAAATATTTCTTCATCTCCTCACTTTCAGTCTGGAGGTATCTTTAGTTCTTTTTTTTTTTTAAGATTTTATTTATTTATTTGACAGAGTGAGAGAGAGAGACAGCGAGAGAGAGAACACAAGCAGGAGGAGTGGGAGAGGGAGAAGCAGGCTCCCTGCCGAGCAGGGAGCCCAAGGTGGGACTTGATCTCAGGACCCTGGGATCATGACCTGAGCTGACGGTAGACGCTTAACAACTGAGCCACCCAGGCACTCTGGAGGTATCTTTTGTTCTAAAATGAGTCTCTTGTAGACAGTGTGTGGATGAGTCTTGCTTTTTTATCCAATCCAGTACCCTGTGTCTTTTGATTGGAGCATTTAGTCCATTTACATTCAGAGTAACTATTGAAAGATATGAATTTAGGGGCACCTGGGTGGCTTAGTGGGTTAAGCCTCTGCCTTCAGCTAAGGTCATGATCTCAGTGTCCTGAGATTGAGCCCTGCATTGGGCTCTCTGCACAGTGGGGATCCTGCTCCCCCTACCCCACCATCTCTGCCTCCCTCTCTGCCTACTTGTGATCTCTCTCTCTCTGTCAAATAAATAAATAAAATTAAAAAAAAAGAAAGGTATGAATTTAGTGCCATTGTATTGCCTGTAAAGTCCCTGTTTCTGTAGATTGTCTCTTTTCCTTTCTGGTCTAAGTTACTCTTGGGCTCTCTCTTTGCTTACAGGATCCCCCTTAATATTTCTTGCAGGGCTGACTTGGTCGTCATATATTCTTTCAGTTTCTATATGCCCTGGAAGCTCTTTATCTCTCCATCCATTCTGAATGACAGCTTTGCTGGATAAAGTATTCCTGGCTTCATGTTCTTCTCATTTAACACCCTGAATATATCATTCCAGCCCTTTATGGCCTGCCAGGTTTCTGTGGATAGGTCTGATGTTAATCTGATATTCCTCTGTCTCATAGTTAAGAAACCCCTGTCTCAAGCTGCTTTCAGGATTCTCTCTTTTTCTCTAAAATTTTCAAGCTTCACTATTGTATGTTGGGGTGTTGATTGATTTTTATTGATTTTGGGAGGGGTCTTCTCTGCCTCTTGGACATGAATGCTTGTTTCCTTCCCCAGATTAGGGAAGTTCTCAGCGCAAATATACCTTCTAGCCCCGCCCCCCCTCCCCTCAAGCACACCAATAATTCTGACACTGGTTTGTTTCAGGACAACATTAATTTCTTGAAGCCTTTCTTCATGGGCTATTAGTTATTTTTCTCTCTTTTCCTCAACTTTCTTCCGTTCTGTTAGCCTGTTTACTACATCACTACTCTCTCTTTTACCTCATTCACCCCAGCTGTTAGAGCATCCAGTTTAGACTGCATCTCAGTTATAGCATTTTTAAGGTTGGCCTGATTAGATCGCATTTGTGCACTTAGAGACTCTCTAGTATCTTTTATGCTTTTTTCAAGCCCAGCTATTAACTTTATAATTGCTATCCTGAATTCCATCTCTGACATCTTACTTATATCCATATCGACTAAATCTGTGGCAGAGAACATTACCTTTGTTTTTTTCTTTTGTGAATTCCTCCTAGTCATTTTGCCCAGAGAAGATTAGGTGAGCTAGTGAGCGGAGTCCAAAATATCAACCATGACCCAAGCAAAATGCACACTACAGAAATCAGAAGTGGTCGGAAACCAAAACAGAAAAGAAAACAAAAACAAAGAAAAACAGAACAAAAAAGAAAAAGAAAAAATTGGGGGTGAAGAGAGACTATACTCTCACAGGGTGGACAAAGCATAGTAATCCACTTGTTCCTGATTAAATTTTGGTCTCTGTGTTAGACGTCACCACATCCCAAAATCACAAAGAAAGCGATATATATATATATATATATACATACATATATATAGGCAAAAATAAAATTGCATAGAGTGAAAAAAGGCCAAAAATGTAGCATATCTATAAAATGTAGATGTAAAAAATAGAAGTTAAAAAGTAACTTAAAATGTAGAGTTGGTAAAATAAGAAACTAGTTGAAATGGGAAAAAAGAAAAAAGAAATGGAAAATTTTAGACTGAAAAATAAATGAATCATGAAAAAAATCCTGGACCTCTGTATACTAATTCCCCCAGTACTGGAGTTTTACAGTTTTGTGGGATCCATAACCTAGTTTGCACCTGTTCTTCATGTTTGTCTTCTGGGGGAGGGGCTTCTCAGGTGTCTTTGCCTAGGCAGAATTGCACCACCCCTTCCCAGGGGGCTGGGCTCAGTGTAAGCTGCTTCTCTATGTGGCTTTTGTTCCCTGAAGGCTTTCCACACCTCTTTAGAGAATCAAAATAAAAATGACCATGCAGATCTCCAGCCCCAGAGCTGAATGGTCGCAGTCAGTCCTCCCTTTCAGCAAACCCTCCAGGACAAACAGTCTTCATCTTTATGTGCGCGGAACTCCCGCAGACTCTTGCGGTGCATGCCCATAGCAGTTTTCCTGGGGAGAGTCCGAGGGACCTGCATCACTACCCTTTGTGTGTCCTGGGGCTGAGATTGGTCATGGACACATGCATGTACCCACTCTGCCTCTTCTGGGGGCCAGCTGAGTGTCATCCCACTGTCCTTTCCAGGGCCGCTGCCCTGAGAGCAGTTGCCTGGTAGTGGGCGCACCTGTTCTACCCCTCCCAGGGAATGGCGGGTGGTCAGTGTGATCAGTCCTTTTTGGGATGCTCAGGGGGAGAGCGGTCACCCAACTGGCCTGGCTATGGTTTATGGCAACCCGAGCTGAGAGTCCCCCACAAGAGTCCCCTTGCTGACTGTAACCAGTTTCCCTGCTCCACTGCTTGGGCACTCTATCTGCTCAGGCACCCCCATTTTTTCTGTGACTCCTGGGATCCTGAGACCGCACTGACCCACCTAGAATTCTGCCCTTTTCATCCCCTAAGCCCTTTTCAGACAGGGATGTCTCTCACTGGGGCAGATTTCTTAGTGTTCCAATTTTGCCCTCCAGAGCTGTATTACTTTCCCGTAGCAGGCTTATGGAGACTCCCTTCTCCTTCCATTTATCTTCTGATATCCCCCCACAGATTCATGTTCCTGAACATACTACCTTGCAAAATGCAGTTGCTTTTTTACCTGTAATGTTCCAGATGTATATTCTTACATCTCAGGCTGAATTCATGGGTGTCCAGAATGGTTTGATCGTTATCCAGCTGAATTCAAAGGGCCAGATGAAACGAGGTCCCCTACTCTTCCACCATCCTGCCTCCTCTCTGAGACTATCCTCTTATTAACATCAGTGCACTAACCCATACTCTAATTAATGGCAACTTACCTGGTGAAAGATCCACCCAAGTATAACATTGTTAGTACTTCCTACCGATGTCAATTTTAAACATTACCATTCATTTACATGAGAGATGTATCTAGTCATAGAGGCCTTTTATTCTCCCCATTTTATATCATGCAGGCATCCCTTTCAGTCTTATACAGTTGCCCACAACTTCTAGGCTAGGCTTAAGTTTGCGTACATGTCTGTATATAGACCAAGGAGAGAGAAATATGGAGGTAACAAATATGAAATGCTGTCTGTCCCATATCTGGCCTCTTGGACCAGGAATAAACTACTCTAAAAAAACTGGAAATCATTATCATCTCATTTGTACATGTGGGATGGCCAAACCTTGAACAAACATGGGAATTCTATCATTGAGTGTAGGAATTCCTAGAGCTGGCTGATTAAGAAGACTGGCTGGCCATTGGAAGAAGGGGCACATTTCCTTTGAACTTTATGTTATGATAAGTAAAAAAAAGCACACACATATCCTTCTCAGATCTTTTCAAACCATTTATTCTTCCTGCTCACTAATTTCCTAAAAAATACACTGCACGTATAAAACAAATATAAGATTTTACATTTAGCTGGTTTATAAAATACCAAATAGGAGTCACTCAAGCCAGTGCTTTTTAACTTCTTTCATGTTGTAAGACATAAAATATTAACATATTTATACACACACTGGGGTAATTAGATGAAGTTAATTGGCCCAAGGCAACAGTTCCCCCCCAAGGCTGAGGGATCAAGACCCAGGCACACCAGTTGGAAGCTCTCACTTAAGAAACAAATGATGAATGTTAGGATTGCCTGCAGTTATGTTTTAGGAAGATGTGACTATATCAGAGACCACTAATTTGAATTAGGGATCATTTCATCTTAACCTATCTGACATTTACTTTTATGCTACAAAAGTATTAAAATCACTAGTGGTGATGTGCTAGATGAATTAGAATGGAGAGAGACCAGAGGTGGTAAGAGCAGTTATGAGATTTATAGGAATTCAGGTGAAAGCAAGAATAAGATGAAGGATTAGGATGAAACCTCAGGAACACATCTGATTAACCATCTCTCATAGAAATTAACTTCCTTCCTTCCTTCCTTCCTTCCTCTCTCTCTTTCTTTTGTGGTGAGAACAGTTAAGATCTAGTCTCTTAGCAAATTTCAAGTATACAATATAGTCTTGTTAACTGTAGTCACCATGCTCTACGTTAGATTTCCTGAAGTTATTCATCTTGGGTAACTGAAACTTTCTGTCCTTTAGTCAGCATCTCCCCATTTACTCTACCAGGACCTAGTAACCACCATTCTACTCTCTATGTCTGTGATTTTGACTATTTTATTTTCATTACATAAGTGAGATCATGCAGGATTTTTCTTTGTGTGTCTGGCTTATTTCACTTAGCATGATATTCTTCAGGTTCATCTACATGTTACAAACAGCAGGATTTCCTTCTTTTCTAAAGCTGAATAATACTCCATTGTGTGTGTGTGTGTGTGTGTGTGTATTTTTCTCTATCTATTTATCCATTGACACATATTTAGGTTGTTTATATACCTTGGCTGTTGTGAATAATGCTGCAGTGGACATGTAAGGGTTGTACTGAGATTCTTGACAATTGTTTGGAAAATGAATAGGTGGTGGTGGGGCTAACAACAGATTCTCCACTAGAATAATAATGATAATAATAATACTTATTATATCTGTGTCTCTGTGTGTGTGTGTGTGTGTGTGTATACACACACATATATTCTTTGTCATTGACTCTTTAGCATTTCTTTTCAACAAACTGCATCCGGAGTGTTAGAAATGAGTCTGAGAGTGTTTGAAAGTATTACAAATAACATTTTATAATACCTTAATGTGTTGGTGAGTATACATATAGGGGAATTAGCAGTGTTTTACACTGTTGAAGGGAGTGAGAATTGGTGAAATAATCAGAAAACCAACGTGACAGAATTTGTCCCCAGAACCTCATTTCTAGAAATTGATATTAAGTTTTCTGGGGCTATTGTACCAACGTACATGGTCTGGGGAGCTTGAACAACAGGAATTTATTTTCTCACAGTTCTGGAGACTGGAAGTCCCAAGCCAAGGGATCGGCAGAGCTGGTTTCTTCTGAGGCCTTTCTCTCTGTGTCTTCACATGGTGTTTCCTCCATTTGTGTTTTCATCTCAGTGTTCTCTTCTTATAAGGATAACTTTCATAATGGATTAGGGCCCACCCTCATGACCTCATTTTAACTGAATTACTCTATAAAAATTACCTCTGTGGTCTCTAACCAGAAAGGTCTAATTTTTTTTTCCAGAAAAGTCTAATTAAAATACCCTGTCTCCAAATACAGTCACATTTGAGGTACTGGGGCTTAAGACTTCACCATATGATTTTGGAGGGAGGAGACACAATTCAGCCTATTCCGGACTCTATCTTGAGTACAGAATGTTCAACTAAGTTTATTACCATATTGTTTGTAATATAAGAGGAAACAACCTATTATAAGTAGGTAATTGGTTGAATAAATCATGTTTCACTCATACTATGGACTAACAGACAACCATTTAAGAGACAATCAAAACACTACATGCTGATATAGATATATCTCTAAACATATTGTTGTATAGGAAAAAAACACATTACTAAAAATATGTATGATACGATACTGTTTTACAGTGTATAAGTATCTATGTGTTTATATATGTATGAAAATCTATGGATCATTGTATTAAAAAAAGAAAATCTATGGAAAGGACATACATGACAGAGTTGGCTAAGATTACCTATGGGTAGGGTGTGTAGTGAAGATGTAGGGGAAGAGGGCTTTCTTGTTTGGCTTTGTATGCTTCTCTAGTCATTGAATAGTGGGGTAATAATATTTATTTAGCATTTTCTATGGGTTAAACACTCATCTAAACAGTTATATGAACTCATGATTCTCACAATAATCCTGATGTATGTACTATTATTATCCTCAAATTACTGGTGTGGAAACTAAGGCAGGGAAAGGCCAATCTACTTGCTAAGGTTATGCAGCTGGTCAATGGGAGAAACAGGGGTGGTCCACAGGCCATCTAGCTTCCCAGCCTGTATCTGTAACTACTATCTACACTGTCCACTAATGTACTACTTCTCCAAAAAATGTGCAAACATTAATAAAATTTTCTTCATATATTCCCTAATTAGGATTTTGTCTCAAACAACCTGCCCTTCTACCCATTTAGACTGAAGGAGTATGGGAATACAACTTTTATTTTCCCCCTAGATGTCAGTGTGGTTTAATAGAAAGAGCTGGGCAAGGTGTCTAGGTACCAGGAAATCAACTTCAAGGCTCAATTCTACCATCTTATAGGAATCACTGTAGATCTCTCTAAGACTTCCTTTCCTGGCCAATGGAACAATGGTAGCGACCTGGTTTGCCCTCCAGCATTGCTCTAAGGACCAAGTGATGTCTTGTATCTGAATTCTCATCCATAGGGAGCTGCCTATATATGCTAGCCGTTATTCTGTGGTGAACACCTCTCAAATTTATGGGCAGATTTCCTGGAATCCACTAGAGGAAAATGCATATTTGAATATATTTTTCACATGTGGAGGTTTATAGGTGAACAAAAAATCTTGTGAAGCAATATGATGAGTGCCTTGGATCTTTGGGACTGTGAGATGAGACAAGCACAAAATGGTGGACTTACCACACTATTCCAGGTATTGTCACCTCATTTATTCCTAGCTTATTCACTCCTCATATGATACAAGGGACAGATGTGGGGGTCAAAAATATGTTGAATAAACCTGGAAGATAAGTAAATAAGATATTATCCATGCAAAATGTTTCTTGAATAAATGGGGAGATAAACAGAAACTGAGAGGTGTGTAATTAGGTTGAGTACTATGCATCTCATCAAATTAAGAGTAAGAATGCCAGAACGACAGAATGGAATCATGGGAACAAAACTGAGCTGGAAGGTAACCAAGATGTCATAAATCAGTGCTTTTCAGACCATGCTCGACAGAATCTTAGAGGTGGCTGGAGATCCCTAGGGGCCCTTCATAGGGTTTAGGAGGGGTGTCTAGGTGGCACACCATGACAAATCAGGGTGGCTATGCATTGTTTCTTTTCAATATTGGACTTCATGGAAATGTTTTTTTGAATAAAGCTTTCTTAACCAAAAAATCATTTGAAATCCACTTAGTGACAATTCAAGTTCCTTTGTTAACACAGGAGAAAATTGAGGTTAGGGAGAAAATTACTGTACCTAAGGTCCTGTGGAGAATTCAGCTTTTTCCTTTGTATTGGAAAGGAATTGAGATAGATATGTGAAGTATAACTTAACAATACCAGGGACAAAAAAGGAAACACAGGCTGAAAACACCATATCATATAACAGAGAATGTTTTACAGTTGTGTGAAGTGGTAAAATAATAAGATCAGATCAACACAAAGCTTTTTGTTGTNTTTGTTAACACAGGAGAAAATTGCGGTTAGGGAGAAAATTACTGTACCTAAGGTCCTGTGGAGAATTCAGCTTTTTCCTTTGTATTGGAAAGGAATTGAGATAGATATGTGAAGTATAACTTAACAATACCAGGGACAAAAAAGGAAACACAGGCTGAAAACACCATATCATATAACAGAGAATGTTTTACAGTTGTGTGAAGTGGTAAAATAATAAGATCAGATCAACACAAAGCTTTTTGTTGTTTTTAGTCTTTTATTTTAAATAATTAGTTATATTTTGGATAATTTTAACCAAGCTCTCTAATGAAGAACAGTTTATGGAGAAGTGTTGGTTTGAGTAAAAGAGGAAGAGGATTTATACTGTCAGAAAAGAGTTGAGATGGTCTCCCCAGGAAGAAACAGCATGTTGTGATGTTTTTCTTTCCCCTTGGTGATGGGTAGATTATAATTACAGTAAAAACTCCTTTTATGGACATACCTTGTTTTGTTCACTTTCAATTTAGAGAAATATTTTCTGTTCTCCTCTAAACCTACTAAAGAAATTATAGAAAATTTTCTCCGTGCAAATCCTTACCTATGTTGTCTTGAAACTTTTATATCTTTTTGTCTTTCTGGACTTAAATTCTTGCATATTTTTGGAAACTTAATGAAGATTAAAATGTTTATCTCCTATACCTCCCAGCATATCCCAAGGATCATTTAGGTACAATTGTGGGAGAAAAAGTCAACATATTTCTTTTGGAAAGGGTTTTGCAGTTTTATAGCATCACTTGCCAAGGAAAATGGCTAACTTAGTAAATACCATGTCCCAGTGTAAATGTAAACAGGAAATTGGTTTTTTTCCTTTCAGGTCTTGGTCCATATGGCTGCAAGAGTTCCTAGGGGTCTCTCTAAACATTTGGGAGGAAATAGTAAAAACTTGGTAGTAATAGCCTTCCAACAGAGTCAACCAAAATGTTCAAGTTTATGAGTGATCTATTAATGTGTGGCATATGGGGGATGCTGCTTGGATGTCTTTGGTTCCAGTTTCTTAGCATCCCTAAGCAACATTAGATTCATTTGGAAAACATCAGACAGGAGTACATTCAGCTGCAAGAAAACACAAAACCTGACTTTAATGGCTTTAACAATAGGAATTTAATTGTCTCATGCTACAGGAAGTTGGGAGGTAGGCAATCCAGGGCTTCTATAATAGTTCTATGATCCTTTGTCCTCATGTATGTTGCCTCACGGTTGTAAGAAAGCTGCTGCATCCCTGGGCCTCATTTCCATCTTCCAGGCAGAAAGAAGGAATAAAACATCTATTTTTAGCTAGTCTTTGTATTTATATGCAGAAAGAAAAGCCCTTTCCAGGAACATTTTCTCAATCTCATTGTTCACCTTTGTGTAACACGGCCAACTGTATGTGCAAGTGACAGCAAGAAATCAAGAATTTTAGCTTCCTATCTTTTTAGTATAGAAAGGCAAGAGAGAATTGAGGTGTGGATAAACTTGGGGAGGCCAATTCGTACTGCATTCCAGAGAAGCTCAACTTGAAAACCAAGATGGCACAAATTTTTATGCAGAGAACCATTGAGGCATGTGACTATCTAAGCATCATTTTTCCCCATGCCTAAGTGCTAGATTGGTTTTATCACCTCTGTCCTCAAAACTAACCTGTCTCAAGGTCTGGAAAACAACTGAATGTTGAGTTTCTGTGGGATTATTTTGTACTGGATAGTACTGATTAATATAGATTATAATATAAATTATATTTTGCTCCTTCATAGTGCACACTTGTACTTCTTGCTATCAGAATCCATTCACCTTTCTTCTGGCAACAGAAAGCCCAATTTCCATTTCAGAAGCTACACTGCCCAAATCCTCAGTCCATATCCTTGGAATTCCATCTCTGCTGCGGCCAATGAGTCATGATGCATAAGCCAATCAACACATGGCTTTCACTAGATTGATTGGACTGATTGATTGGGCATGCCATCCAACTTGGTACAAAGAGATAACCTTAAGCCTCTGGTTGACCCTGCTGAGGAAAACAGCCTTCCTTTCCATTACCTTAGATCTACAAAGGTCTAAACTTGGAAATATTGGGGCGCACTACCTGGTGAGTACCTTCCTGAAGGTGACACCAACATGGAGAACAGTGCAACAAGCAAGTGGGAAGAGACTATACCCTGGATCCAGCCATGTCTGATGCCAGTGTATCCCTAAACTTCCCAGTTATGTTAGTCAATAAATCCCAGCCTTTTTATTTCTGCTAAGACAGTTTCAGTTGAGTTTCTGTCTTTTGCTCTGACAATGCCCTCAACAATATATCATCGAAAAGAAATTTTCTCTTTCAAAGTAGATTGTGTCTTTACTCAGAGAAATATATTTTGCTGGTGAAAATCTGAGCACAAGGTCATACCAGTGTGGGAACTATATTTCAGTCCTTTTAAATCACATTATATATGTGACCAAGTACTTGTCTATGAGTAGATACGAGGAAAATAAGATATTGTGGCTTACCAGCTGGCAGGATAGATGTTCACAGACCATAGTTCTAGTTCTGACGCTATAAACAACTTTTTCTGTGACCCCGTTCAAGTAGTTTTAGCTTTCTGAACCTTAGCAGTGTGATTTCCAAAATTGAGTTTAAAATACTTGCTGTCACAAACTGCAAGTTGAGGCTCAAATGAAACAATATATGGCTTGGACCTGTGTGAAAATAGGCACCATACAAGCAAAATACATGGTCTAGAAAAGGGGTTTTCAAACTATGGCCCACAGACCAAATCCTATCTGCCACTTATTTTTATAAATAAAATCTTATTGGAATATCCATGTTCAATCATTTAACAATCATCTGTGGCTGCTTTTGTGCCGAGGGGAGAAATTTCAATAGAAACTATAGGGTCTACAAAGCCTAAATATTTACTGTCTGGACCACTATGATGAGCTTTGCTGACCTTCTGTCCAGAATTAGGACAACCCTTTTATACTACAGAGTTATGAGAGAAAACCTCTCATACCTAATCAGTATGTCCTGGGAGATTAGTGGGTATTCACTTTGTTCTTTTCTTTGTTTCTACTCTTCTCCACTATGGTGTTAATGTCGTCAACACTGAAAAACTGAGCAGTATGGAAAAATGAAAATGGGAGCAATTCAAAAAGTGTTCTTTTTAAATATGCATTGCACACAGCTGTTGAACTAAAATTTGATTATTATTCTATTGGAACAAAGGCATTTTGGACAGCTAGATTAGTGCTTTAAAATACATGCAAAAAATGTCTCAAGTTGGAATCCAAAGAATAACTTCTGCTTTGTCAGCTTGTGTGTGTCGCATCAGCTGTTTGCAAGTGGTTGGGCAAGTTAAATCAGTCGCTCACATAGTCTTGTCCTCAGGATTTTACAAAGGGAAGGGTGGAATAATGGTATTTGTCCTTTAGGATGGGTCACCTAACACAACTACTCCATCATGTGTTCATTCATCAGTGCAAAGTTGCTTATTGAGAGTGGTATTTGGGCCTGGCACTGTGACAGGCGGTGTAGTTAAGACATTTGACAAGACAGATTGATTGCTCATGATCCTTGACCTCGTGACACTTAAATTCTATTGGGGAATGCAGTTTCATTTAGTTTCTGCTTGACTCTGACGTGCCATTGATTAGTTTTTGCTTAAATACACTACCAACAGGGAACACATTTCTTTGTCAAATAGATGTAATCATGAGATAATTTGTTATTATTTTTGCTACTGTATTATTATTATTAATCCAAAGTAAAGTTCCTTGTAGCATCCTTCCTCTGACAGTATACTCATTGCATCACAGATCTCTGCTTACTTTTTCACATAACAGCTTTTCACATAGTGAAAAAGTTCCCGTGGTCCATTGCTCATCTTCAAGTTAAGGAACCCATAATTCTTCTGACTAAATTTCAGAATTTTAATTGAGAGTGTACTAAATGCTCACCCACGTTATTTCCATTCTAAATTATCCTACATGAAAGTTGAGATTTGCAACAAAAGTCCTGTGATTAATCTCTGTGAGGCAGAGATTAATTTATTTTGCCCCTAAATTTGATAGGGGTAATACATAACAATTCCTTATTAGGGTGCTTTCTAGTTCTAGGAAATTCATCTGATTATTCACATTAACTGTGAAAATTGGTACCAGTTGCTAGCTTGAAAAATTGAATTGGGGGATATAAGAAGTTTTGGTTTTCAGAAATTTGAAATTAATGAAAAGTCAGATAATATATCTTTTTACTACTTTTAGGTTTAGCTTGAAAGTGTTTTGAGTTGCTTTGTAAATGACCTCTTATGACAAGCAAATGAATTCATTCTAGGTAATATTATCCCACAAGAAGAAAAGACATGGGCTCTCAATGCTCTAAGTATATACAGAAATCCTAATCTTCTCAGCCTTTGCCTTATTTAAAATGATTTATTGATTTTTAAAATAGCACACATCTTTAGAAACTGTACCAATGCATCTAGGAGCAGATCAAATGGTTCCTTTATTCCCACACTACCTGCCAGGATCACTTCCTCTTCTGTTTAATTTTTGCCTGATAGGCCAGAGTGGAATCACTGCCTTGAATCAGATTTTGAAAGCAGTTATGATAAAATGCTCTGACCTTATAACATGGTTAATCTCATAGTCTAATAATGTGGAGAAGATGCCAGAATGTCCACCCCATCTTCCTGATCATTACCCTCATCCCCCGAAATCATTGAACTTATATACACCTGCTTTCCCAAACAGGAGGCAGGTAGGATAACGTTTCAGCTACCTAATAAACCAACACAGAACCTAATAGCTTAAAATAGCATTTATTTTCTCATGAATCAACAATATGGGCAGGGCTCAGTGGAGAATCCCCATCTCTGCCCCACTTGGATTCAGCTGGGTAGCTCAAAATCTGGGAGGTGAAAGCAAAAACAGTCTTGCTCACTCTTCTATATGGTGCCTTTACTGGGAAGGGGCAAGCACCTGGGGACTGGAAAGTGTGGGGCTCCTCTATCACTATGTAGTCTCACCATGTGATCTCTTCAGCTTGACAGCTTCGGGTGGCCGGGCTTCTTACCTGTTGTCTCAGTGCTCCCGGGTACCTGTCCTAAGAGGGTGAGCAAGGAAAAATCTTTAATACCCTTCATAGCTTAACATCAGAAACCATGCAGCATCATTTCCATTGTAATTACAGCCCATCCAGATTCAAAAGGAGAGAATAGATTATCTTTTAAAGAAATGTTGAGGTCACATTATAAGAAGAACATGTGGGATGGGAGATTTTTGTGTGGATTACTTTGGAAAATGCAATGTGCTACAGACAAGGACAGAAGCTCTACCCCACTTTTGCTGTTGAGAACATTTTCCATTTGGCAAACTTATTTAAACAACAATGTGAAGTTGAGGTGAGTTCTCAGTGTCACTTCCCACAATCATTTGCTGTTTCTGGATCTGCAGATTTGTGAGGTGATAGGAAAGTGTTCTTTTCTTTCAGTAGAAGAACCTGGGATAATAATAGAGTTCAATATGTTCATTTATTGTCTCACTGCCTGATAGCCAGAGTCTTGAAACCATTATTTTATTCATTTCATTTATTAGAGTGTACTTGGTAGTTTCATGTAGGAGGGATATTTGGTCCCTGTTACTCCATTTTAGTCAGAGATAGAAGTCTGGAGTTTATTTTTTTAAAAGTCATATTTGTGGGACGGTTTTGAGTGATCCTCTCCTACTGCAGGTGAATCACAGATGAAATAACCTGCTCTCCCCCTACCACCCTGAGTCCTCTTTCCTGCTGCTTTGAAGCTGTTTGTTCTGAGGGAATGTTTCCAGAAACTTGGATTTCCTCCTGGGGGGGAATTTGTCCTGCCTGATGTTAGGAGGCTGTAACCACAGCTCTGAAGAAGGAATGTTGTCACTGTCTTTTCAGGCTGAGGTCTTCATACGCTGGCATTGTCATGATTAGCTCTATCTGATTTCCTGTCATAGAAACACAGGTCTCAGACAAATCATCAAGAGTATCTAGAAAGGCTAACATCTGATAATTTCCCACCTCCCTCACCCACACATTTTTATGGAGAAAAATTCTTTCTGCAGTTTTGTGGCAAAGGAAGGCACTGTCAAGTTCATTGTAGTTGAGAAGGTGGTAAATATAGAGGTGCAGTTTTACCTCCCCTTGTACTTCCGTTTTCATTCTATTTTCTATTTTATTCTAGGTCATTGGGACCAACCTATGGTATAGACTCCACTCAGGTAATTACTGCTTGATGGAAATATTGAATGGGCTCCCATCCAGGGGGCAGAATTTGATTCTCAAAGCCCAAGTATTATCCATGGGAGTCTGTGGTGTTTCTTTTTCTTTTCTTTCTTTTTTTTTTTTAAGATTTTGTTTATTTATTTGACAGAGAGAGAGAGATTACAAGTAGGCAGAGAGGCAGGCAGAGAGAGAGGAGGAAGCAGACTCCCTGCCGAGCAGAGAACCTGATGCAGGGCTTGATCCCAGGACCCTGAGATCATGACCTGAGTCAAAGGCAGAGGCTTTAACCCACTGAGCCACCCAGGCACCCCGTCTGTGGTGTTTCTTAACAGTGGTGGCCACCTGCTTCCCTCTCTCTCTCTCTCTCTCTCTCTCTCTCTCTCTCTTTCTCAGGTCTCTTGGGCTACCCAGCCCAGACCTTGGCTCCATGGGAACCCAATATGGTATATCATCGACTCCCTGACTTTGCAGTAAGGCTGCTTATTGTTCAGTCAGCTTTCAGTTGTAAAACATGGGATTCATGCTGTGAAGTTCTTATCCAATCCTCTTTTTAGGAATGGGGAAGTGGAGGTTTAGGAAGAAGAAGGGATATGCCCAAGTCACACAAAAAGTTCTGACTAAACCAAAGACAGACTGTTGGACACCCTCCTCCTAGCCAACTTCAATACTATAGTCACCAAGTCAAGATCTACAAAGAATGTCAGATGATGGGAATTATCTGCACCCCTCCCTGGCCTCTTCATTGGATTATGGCATGTGAAAACAATTCTTTGGAAGACCTCATTACAAAGGAATTTAATCAAACCCCTAATTCAATACCTTTTTCAGTCTTCCTGATGAGTTTCTTTGCCAAAATTCTCAGATTTTATAATAAATAATTATATAAAATATATTATAATTAATATATTTTAAATACATTCATAATTTAAATTTAACTTGTTAAATCTTTATTTTATTTTAAATTATTAAATTATTAAAATTTAAATATATTTAATTAATTATAAATGATTATATAAAATAATTATTATTTTAAAATAATAATTATAGCAGGAGGACAGTAACAATCTTCTATATTAGTACATGATGATATACTTTAAAATTTTTTTTTAATTTAAATTCAATTAATTAACATACAACGTGTTATTAGTTTCAGAGTTACCCTATCCAGCTACCCTATCCCGCCATACCCTCCCCTCCAGCAACTCTCAGTTTGTTTCCTATGATTAAGAGTCTCTTATGGTTTGTCTCCCTCTATAATTTCATCTTGTTTTATTTTTTCCTTCTCTTCACCTATGATCCTCTGTATTGTTTCTTAAATTCCATCTGTCAGTGAAATCATATAATTATCTTTCTCTGATTGACTTATTTTACTTAGCATAATACCCTCTAGTTCCATCCACGTTGTTGCAAATGGCAAGATTTCATTTTGTTTGATGGCCGAGTAGTATTCCCTTGTATATGTATTTTTTCTTTATCCATTCCTCTGTTGAAGGACATCTGGGCTCTTTCCATAGTTTGGAAATTGTGGACATTGCTGCTATAAACATTGGGGTGCATGTGTCCCTTCAGATCACTACATTTGTATCTTTGGGGTAAATCCCTAGTAGTGCAATTGCTGGGTCATAGGGTAGCTCTATTTTCAACTTTTTGAGAAACCTCCATACTGTTTTCCAGAGTGGCTGCACCAGCTTGCCTTCCCAGCAACAGTGTAAGAGGGTTCCCCTTTCTCTGCATCCTTGCCAACATCTTCATTTCCTGACTTGTTAATTTTAGCCATTATAACTGTTGTGAGGTGGTATCTCATTGCAGTTTTGATTTGTATTTCCCTGGTGACAAGTGATGTGGAACATTTTTTCATGTGTCTGTTAGCCATTTGTATGTCTTCTTTGGAGAAGTGTCTGCTCGTGTCTTCTGCCCATTTCTTGATTGGATTATTTGTTCTTTGGGTGTTGAGTTTGATAAGTTCTTTATAGATTTTGGATACTAGCCCTTTATCTGATAAGATATTTGCAAATATCTTCTCCCATTCTGTCAGTTGTTTTTTGGTTTCGTTGACTGTTTCCTTTGCTGTGCAGAAGCTTTTATCCTGATGAAGTCCTAATAGTTCATTTTGGCCTTTGTTTCCCTTGCTTTTGGAAACATGTCTAGCAAGAAGTTGCTGAGGCCAAGATCATAGAAGTTGCTGCCTGTGTTTTCCTCTAGGATTTTGATAGATTCCTCTCTCACATTTAGGTCTTTCATCCATTTTGAGTCTATTTTTTGAGTGTGGTATAAGGAAATGGTCCAGTTTCATTCTTCTGCATGTGGCTGTCCTGCTTTGTTCTATCTATTCTATCCACCTGTCTATATTATCTTTTATTAAGTTTTTTCTTTCAGTTTTGTGTGTCTCCTGATTTGTTTAGTGTATATTTCTCTGGGGTTGTTGTTGCTAGTTTAGTATTTTGTTCTCTTGTTCATCTGTTCTTCTCTGGACAGAATGACAAGATAGAAAATCTCACCTCAAAAAGGAGAACAAGAGGCAGTATTGACTGCCAGGGGCCTAATCAGCATGGACATAAGTAAGATGTTAGAACTAGACTTCAGAATAACAATTATAAAGATACTAGCTGGGCTTGAAAAAAACATAGAGGACACTAGAGAATCTCTTTCTGGAGAAATAAAAGAACTAAAATCTAATCAAGTGAAAATAAACAAGGCTATTAATGAGATGCAATAAAAAACATGGAGACTAACTGCTAGAATAAATGAGGCAGAAGAGAGAGTTAGTGATATGGAAGATAAAATGATGGAGAACAAAGAAAATGAGAAAAACAGAGATAAACAGCTACTGGATCATGAGGGGAAAATTTGAGAGATAAGTGATACCATCAAGTGAAACAATATTAGTGTAATTGGGATCCCAGAAGAACAGGAAAGAGAGAGAGGGACAGAAGATATATTGGAGCAAATTATAGTGGAGAACTTCCCTAACCTGGGAAAGGAAACAGGCATTCAAGTTCAGGAGGCACAGAGAACCATCCCCCCCACCAAATCAATTAAAATAGGTCAACACCATGACATATAATAATGAAACTTGCAAAAAAAAAAAAGAAAAAGAAAAGAAAGAAAGAAACTTGCAAATCTCAGAGACAAAGAGAAAATACTGAAAGCAGCTTGGGACAAAAAGTCGGTAACCTACACAGATAGAAAGATTAGACGGGCAGCAGATCAAGCCACAGAGATCAGGCAAACCAGAAAAAAACTATATGATTTTATTTTATTAATTTTTTATTTTCATATTTTATTTTTTATTTTAATTTTATTTAGTGAACATACAATCCAATATTGGTTCCTGGAGTAGAATTCAGTGATTCATCATGTATATACAACACCCAGTGCTCATCACAAGTGCCCTCTTTAATAGCCATCATCCATCTAGCCCATCTCCTACCCACCTCCCTCCATCAACCCTCAGCTTGTTCTCTACTGTTAAGTGTCTTTTATGGTTTGTTTCCCTCTCTCCTTCTTCTTCTTCTTCTTCTTCCCCTTCCCATATGTTCATCTGTTTTCTTTGTTAAACTCCACATGAGTGAAATCATATGATATTTGTCTTTCACTGGATGACTAATTTCACTTAGCACACTGTACTCCAGTTTCATCCACATCATTGCAAATGGCTAAGTAATATTCCATTGTGCATGTATACCATATCTTCTTATCCATTCATGAGTTGATGGACATTTGGGCTCTCTCCATAGTTTGGCTGTTGTTGACAGTATTTCTGTATACCTCAGGGTGCATGTAATCCTTCAAATCTGTATTTTTGTATCCTTTGGTTAAATACCTAGCAGTGCAATTATTGTATTGTAGGGTAGTTCTATTTTTAACTTTTTTTTTAAGATTTTATTTATTTATTTGACAGAGAGAGAGATTATAAGTAAGCAGACAGTCAGGCAGAGAAAGAGGAGGAAGCAGGCTCCCTGCTGAGCAGGGAGCCCGATGCGGGTCTCGATCCCAGGACCCTGAGATCATGACCTGAGGTGAAGGCAGAGGCTGTAACCCACTGAGCCACCCAGGTGCCCCTGTTTCTAATTTTTTGAGGGACCTCCATACTGTTCTCCAGAGTAGCTGCACCAGTTTGCATTTCCACCAACAGTGTAAAAGGGTTCTCCTTTTTTCACATCCTCGATAACACCTGTTGTTTCTTGTGTTATTAATTTTAGCCATTCTGACATGTGTGAGGTGGTCGCTCCTTGTGGTTTTGATTTGTATTTCTCTAATGACGAGTGACATTGAGCATCTTTTCATGTGTCTGTTAGCCATCTGAATGTCTTCTTTGGAAATGTGTTTGTTCATGTCGTCTGTCCATTTCTTAACTGGATTATTTGTTTTTTGGGTGTTGAGTTTGATTAGTTCTTTATAGATTTTGGGTACTATCCCTTTACCCAATATGTCTTTTGTAAAGCCCATTCTGTGGGTTGCCTTTTAGTTTTGTTGATCTTTTCCTTCACTGTGCCGAATCTTTTTATCTTGATGAAGTCTCAAAAGTTCCTTTTTGCTTTTGTTTCCCTTGCCTGTGGTGATGTGTCTATTAAGAAGTTTCCGTGGCTGAGGACAAAGATTTCTGCCTGTGTTCTCCTCTAGGATTTTGATGGTTCCCTGTCTCACATTTAGGTCTTTCATCCATTTTGAAT
>LNAC01000066.1:5145402-5181580 GCA_002007465.1 Ailurus styani | reverse complement strand
CAAACTTGTGTCTCCCTGCAATTCTTACATGGAAGTCCTCATGGCCGATGTGGTTGTATTTGGAGATTGGGCCTTTAAGAGGGCAATTAAAGTTAAATGAGATCAGAAAGGTGGGGCTCTACTCCAATTAGACTGGGGTCTTTACAAGGAGAGGAAGAGATACCTGGGAAGCATGTGCACAAGGCAAACGCCATGTGAGGACGTAGTGAGAAAGCAGCCATCTACGGGACCAGGACAGAGACTTCATGAAGTACCAACCCTGCTGACACCCTGATCTTAGAATTCTAGTAACTAGAACTGTGAGAAAATAAATTTCTGTTGTTTAAACCACCCAGTCTGTGGTATTTTGTTATAGCAGCCCAAGCAGACTAATGTACCCGGTGTGAACAATGTACTTCAGAATTACCCCCTTGAGGAGCAAGGAGAGAAGGGTACCTGCACCCCAGGGGTTCTTAGTTCCAGGAACAGCAGTATTAGCATCACTTGGGAACTTATTAAAAGTGCAAATTTTTAAGTTCACCCCATACCTACTGAATTAGAATCTCCAGGGTTAGCCTCAGCTCTATGGAACGTCACAAAGGCCTCTCCAGGTGATTTTGATGCCCACTAAAGTTTGAGAGCCACTGGCATCTACCAATTCTCTTCAAGGATTGTTGGAGGTGCTCCTGGTGGTGGTAATCCCCAACACTTCAGGCCTGCCAAGCAGGTGAGCAGAGTGGGCTCCAGAGGCTAGCAAAAGATGCGGCCAAAGAGATGTAGAGTCATGTTTGGAAAGTAAGCTAGTATGCACTGAAATGCTAAGGCTCAAGGGGGATATGGGAGAAATAGCACCTGCTACACTAATTGTGATGTTGACGCTGTGTAAGCATTCTATCAGCAGTACTTGAGGTCAGTGGCACTTCTTTGCAACTCCTTAATGGTCTTTCCTTTTTGTCAACATTTCAAAGAGACTAAGATTTGTCTTTCTAAGTAGGTGGTAATATCTGAGAGCAGCAGAGCAAGTGAGAGAAAATCTGTGATAATCTATGATGTTTCTGTAAATATAACCAACCTTAAATGTGTGTGCTTAATCTTTACGATTATCTTGAAGAGTAAATACCATTATCCTAATTTTATAGTCGAGGAGGTTGATATATAAAGGAATTTGCCTAAGATCATATAGAAAAATAAGTGGTGAAGCTAGGATCTGAACCTGCATATGCTTGACCAAAAACCCAAGCTCTATCCACTGTCTGAACCCTTAGGAATTCATAGTGATTTCTCAAGTATAATATATTTTGAAATTTTTTTTGTGTGTGAGCAGGTCTGGAAAAATAAAAATTTTAACTTTCAGTTGGAATCTTCCGCTTAATCAACATGAGTATTGAGGGAGGAAGCCAGGGCTTAGACAGTCACTATCATGGCCACTGGGATTTGCTCAAAAGCCACACACACACACACACACACACACACACACACACACACACACACACACACACACACACAAGACGTCTCTATTACAAATGGCTGTTCCTAGGAGACTCCTAGTCTTCCCTAATAATCTCTTCTCAGTGCAGCTTTCTTAAGAAGCCTGGGCACCAGGCCAACACTCTTAGCTGTGGTCTTATATTTCTCATCTGTTGAATTTAATTATGTGCACAATGTTCCTTCAATAAGAAAGCTGGGGCAACTCTGTTTTCACTGCCCCAGCAATGTGGGGAACCCACATAAAGATTCTTGTGCAGAGAAACTGCTTAGGAAAAAAAAAGTACTCATTGATACAAAGTTTCTTGCAGGCTGATTTTTGAGTGAAGAGAGCTCTCACAGTGTCGCCCAGTCTGAGCTCCCACTAAAAGATGGAATCTTCCCTGGGAATGGATGATAGGCCAAGGCCTATGTAATCTACCAAGCACATGAGCTATGAGGCAGCTCATTCTGGGAGACAGCCATTGAGAAAGCAGAAGAAAACAAAAAACAAAAACAAAAATTAAAAAAAAAAAAACAGTTTTTCAGAGAATTATAACCCAAATGTGGCCTTCATAAGTAGAACCAAGGCACAACTTTTCTTTGCACTGGAGTATATTGCCACCAAACTACATCTTCCTTATTTCTTCAGGTTAGCAGCAGGGAAATCCTGAAGTAGGTAAAATTTATCTCTAGGTCCCCATCACTTTATCTTTTGCTTTTGCCCCCACAAGGGATCAAGAGATTGGAAGTTGGGACTCACAAGGTCTCTCTTCATTTATTCTAGTGATGCCAGCTGCTTTCCATATTATTGCCTGGGAAATCTTTAACCATCACCGAAGAAGGCAATTGCTGCCATGCTTCTTCCTGGAGAGTTGTTCTCATGAAAAGCAACTCAATGGCAGACAAAGCCCACAATCTGGCATCTGTTCCTATGACCAGACTTGGGATTCTTACTTAAAACCATGGTTTGCTTTCTCTAGCTATGGTATCTTAATGTGTATGGGCTACCTCTTGGGAGTAACAGTTGATGTCTCACTCTCCTTTTTAGCTTCTCTTGAAGTAGACTGCTTTTTGCCCTGGGGTGCTTTCCCAAAACCCCACAGAGTCAGCATTTTTAGGTTTCATCCTCTTAAACTCATCCTTCAAAATTAACAAATACTTCTCCACCTTTTCTTACTTGATGCACTATCATACAAAGAAATACATTTAAAAGTATTTACATAGCTATGAATATGCATTATACTTATCAACATATGTGATTGTACCCTTTTAGCATATGATTTTAAAATCAATAATTATGTCATCTGGCACTTCTACATCTTTCTTTGATAGATTTGTATAAAGTTGAATTCAGGGCCTAATTTCTTGTCCCTGTGCTCTAAAACTTTAATATCATCACCATTATTTTTATAAATTATTGGGGGCTTCTATCTACTTACCTAGGTATCTGTCTATCAATATAAGGAACACAAGTATGAGGAACATAAAGCTTTGTAGCCCATTTTAATAATTTTTCAGTTATGTCAAACATTTCTCCATGGTATTTTTCCACATCATATGATAATTGTTGTATGATATTCTACTATGTGGATGTGCCATAACTTATGTAACTTACCCCATAATTTTGAAGACTTAGTTTTTTTCTAATTTAGTTAATATTCTTTTATAATCTTCCATATTCACATTTCTAAGGATTTCCTTAGAATAAATTCTTAGTGACAGAATGTCTGGGTCAATGACTGTGCTTATTTAAAACTTTAATATATACCACTTATCGTAAGGGTGCACTAAATTATTTCCTCAGTAGCAGAGTATGGGAGTTTTTCATTCATTGCATCCTAGGTATTAACATTCTTTCTCCTTTTAGGCAAAATTATACCTTAGTTCTCACTGAGACTTTGGCACAAAATGGGCCTTCAAGAGAAGGCAAATAACTCAAATAAGGAGAAGAAAGAAATACACAAGGATGCACACACCACACGGTTGTATTTTTCTGGATTAACCTTGTAAATTAAATTCTTCAGCATTGATGAAAATACATTTTCTTCTGTCTGACTCAATTTAGACAGTGAAACATTGTCGAATCCTTCAGACTAATGCCGCCATTAGCCTCTTCTTGAATGTAAGTTGTAACTTACATGACAAATATAATATGCGTGTTCAGTCAGATCTAACAATCATCCATCAAGTCTGTGCGGAGTGTAATGCTACGCTTGGCACTGGGCAGTGTTGAAGAAAGAAATGGATATGACGTGGCATCTGGCTCTCTCGCAACTCAGTGAAAGATTGTGGATAGAACCCAAAGCCCACTGGAGAGCCAAAGGCTATATTAGAAGTATAAAATTCAGTGGGAGAACAGAAAAGTAGCAGTACTAATAAAATGACAATAAAAATAATGACGATGATATGGTTGCTGCTGTTTAAACTATCCCTTTTACATGCCCATTATGTATCAGGTAGTGCATTGAGTGCTTTACGTATTTTATTTCATTCAGTCGTCACCATATGAGTATGAAGTAGGTACCATACTACCTGTTTTTATATATGAGGAAACTGGGAAGCAAGATACACAAATTGCCTAAAGTCATGTTGCTAGCATATACTAGAATCATGGGAAAGCCTTTTGGAGATGTCAGTGTATGAGGTCTGGAGGAAGGGTAAAGATTCAGCATATACAGACTAAAATAGGGAGTATTCCAGGCAGCAAGCATAGCCTGAGCAGAAGCCCTCAGGAGAAAAAGGCAGGTCTTGGGTGCCCGGGTGGCTCAGTGGCTTAAAGCCTCCGCCTTCGGCTCAAGTCATGATCCCAGGGTCCTGGGATCAAGCCCCGCGTCAGGCTTCCTGCTCAGTGGGGAGCCTGCTTCCTCCTCTCTCTGCCTGCTTCTCTGCCTACTTGTGATCTCTCTCTCTCAGTCAAGTAAATTAAAAAAAAAAAAAAGGAAAAGGGAGGTCTTGTATGAGGAAGCAGGATTAAAGAGCCAAAATAAAGGAGGATGAAATTTGGTATGGAAAACCCAGAACGACGTTAAGATTTAGGTGTGTGGATTTTTTTATGTTGGCAGCCAAAGGGATACATATTATTTATTTATTTATTTGTTTATTTATTTATTTATTATTTAATTATTTTCCACTTTATTTTACTTTATTTTAGTTTTTTTGTTTTTTATTTTAATTTTAATTCCAGTATAGTTAACATACAGTGTTATATTAGTTTCTGCTGCACAATATAGCAATTCAATAATTCTATATGATGTGCTCATCATAATAAGTGTATTCTTCATTCTCGTCACCTATTTCATCCACCCCACCCCCCACCTACTGTCTGGTAACCATTAATTTGTTCTTTGTAGTTACGAGTCTTCTTTTTTGGTTTGTCTTTTTTCTTTGTTCATTTGTTTTGTTTCTTAAGTTCTACCTATCAGTGAAATGATACGATATTTGTCTTTCTCTGGCTGATTTATGTCATTTAGTATTAAACCCTCTAGATACATCCTTGTTGCAGATGGCAAGATTTCATTCCTTTAATGGGTAATATTCACATGCCATATCTTCTTTATCCATTCATCTATTATCTATTGATGGACATTTAGGTCATTTCCATTTCATGGCTAATGTAAATAATGCTGCAATAAACACAGGGATTCATATATTTTTTCTCCATAGTGTTTTCATATTCTTTAGGTAAATAACCAATAGTGGAATTTTTGGATCATAGGGTAGTTCTATTTTTAGTTGTTTGAAGAACCTCCATACTGTTTTCTACAATGGCTGCATCAGTTTGCATTTCAAATGGGATATATTTCATTTTTAAAGATTTTATTTATTTGTTTATTTGTTTGTTTGTTTAGAGTGAAAGGAGAGGGAGGGGCAGAGGGAGAACGAGAAAGAGAAAATCCCAAGCAGACTCCCCAGTGAACACAGAGCCTGCCATGGAGTTTGATCCCATGACACTGAGATCAAGACCTGAACCAAAACCAAGAGTCAGATGCCCAACTGACTGAATCACCCAGGTGCCCCATCTTAAAGGACACATTTTAAAGCTTTTGCAGAAGTTGAGTGATCTGATCAGAGAATGAGAACATTAAGTCTGATAACATTTTATTGGGTGAAGCTACTACCCTAGTGTAGAAAGAATTTCACACAGAATGATAGATGAGCTCTAGATATTTAAATTTTTAATTTTTATTTCTTTATTTTAGAGAAAGAGAGAGTGAGCATGAGTGAGAGGAGGGGCTGAGGGGGAGAGAGAGGGAGAGAATCTAAAGCAAGCTCTGAGCCAAGTGTGGAGCCCCATCTGTGGCTCCATCTCTTGACCCTGAGGTCATGACCTGAGCCAAAACCAAGAGTGCAATGCTTAACCAACTGAGCTGTCCAGGTGCCCCCAAGATATATTTTTGTGTCTGGTTTTCATATTTGAGATCCTTTGGCTAGAGTGGAGCCACAGAAACAATAATAGCTCATATTTTGTTGGCATTTTCTCCTGGAATGAACTTCTTACTAGGAACTCCAAAGTACTCTCCCTCTATTTCTCAGAACACTTCATTTCATCTCTTCTTTGCCCAAATGTACATACTTGTGCCCAACTTAGAAGAGCAAATATAGTTAAATTTATAAAGAGCTTTTCACCACCCTCTCTTTGTTATCTGTATATATTTTTATCTGATTTTTAAAGAGACGTGGTGCTTTTTGAGGGTAGGGTTGACCTTTGATTTATTTTTATTACAACTGTACAATACTTGCTCAGTGTTTTACACATAATCAATGTTAAATATGGAATGAACAAATCACAGGTGGAACTCAGACCAGCCTCACCTACTTTGCTGCCTTTGCCTGACTACATATCTAAAGCTACATCTGGGTGTCTACCAAACTCTAACCAGTGTCCATCAAAAGAGATAACATTTAGCATATTTGGACATGAGGAACTTTATTTACATTTATATTGGTGTCTAAAGTCATCTGTTGGGACTGAGCTCATCTTAATTTATTACAGCCTTTACTGCCTGCCAGGAAGCAATGATGTGCTCAAATTTCACTTGCATTTCTCAGCAGGAACCCAGCTTCAATCAATATTTGGGGGGGGGGAAATGACAGTTCCTGGGAAGGCTCAGAATCTGATTCTAGTAAGTATATTATGATCATTCATACTAGAACTATCATCAAGACTCTGATGAAAGAATTTGCTAACAGCTGTTTTCTGTAGTTAGGTTTGTTTTTGTGTCCCATGGATAATCAGAAGGCAGATTTCTCTGAGAACAGATCTTGGTCTTCAGAAGTCACTTAGGAAAAGAGCACTGGGTTGGGAGTCTGGAGATATGCTTTTTCTCTAGGGCTCAGCTGCTAGTGAGTTGCTGGAGATTGATGATGGGTCTCCTGGAAGATGGGGATGGCAACCAACATTAGACTCTGAGATCACCTTAAGGCTAATTTTCTATGGACAAGGTCAGCAGAGCCATCTCAGCCAACAGAGAAGCAGGTTAAGAGAAGCTGTACTGGGGCAATCTGATAAAATTTCACTTAAATCAAGGGCTTGGGGGTGAGATGAATCTTTGAAACAACCACAATAAAATGTCCCCATCAGTCTAATACTCTAAGAAGAACTTAAAATACTGAACAGACCAGTGAGTACCGTATTGCCCAAAGTCACCCAGTAGCTCTGGGGTGTATCCATTCCTAAGCATGTACTCTTAGAGCACCTTTTCCTTCTTAGCCAGGGGTCAGATAATCCCTACTAAGCTAGTAAATGCCAAGGCTTTCAATCATTGCCTCCCTCAAGAATATTTACCTTTGAAGACCAAATACTTAATTTCTAATGGTGAAATATCTGAATGAAATAGAGATAAAAGATTTAAGCTAGGTTGTGCAGGGGTTCCTCAGATTATACAATGTAGGAATCTGTTTGTGGGAGAAAATGGATACTAGAATATAAAATGACAGAATTATTCTGTGGCCTTTGAGCTCTTATTTTTAAATCTGTACCAATTCCTAATCACCATGACTCAGACTCGGGACTATAAAACAGAGCAGACTGGAAAGTAACAGTAGCATTAAACACTGACATAAAAACCATAAAAGTCTTGCTTGCAGTTTTGCCACCGATAGACTGTATGAATTGAGATATAACCATTCATTTTTCTGGGCCTCGGCTTTTCCTTGTTCAAGATAGAGCTGGTTTAGATGGAGTACTCCTCAAACTTTGATGTGCATATGAATGCTTTGGGGATTTTGTTAAGATGCGACTTGGAATCCTTAGACCTGGGGCAGGGGTTGAGAGTTCTCATTTCAACAAGCTGCTGGGTGATGTCGAAGCTGGACCTCTTGATTATATTTTGAGTGTCAAGACTTATATTCTGAGGTCAACTCTTAGAATTCTGTCACCACATATTTAGGGGACCCTGGCTGGCTCAGTTGGAGGAGCATGTGACCCTTGATCTTGGGGTCATGAGTTCGAGCCCCACACTAGGTGTAGAGATTACTTAAATGAATAAAACTTAAAAAAAAAAAAGAAGTCAACACATATTTATTGGGTGTAGGTGTGTGTCAAGCATTCTGCTAGGGACTGTTAATATTGAGATGAAGAAGACGTAGTTTCTACCCATACTAGAAGTACATTCCAAATGGGAAGTGAGACAAATATAATTTCAAAATACTGTAATAAATAACACAGTTGAAGTTTGTACAAGGAAAAGAGAAGTCCCATAACAGGGAAAGGGTAATTTATTCACGGATGGAGGTAAAGCTATAGATGTCAGAAAGTCACACATCATGAGGAAAAGTGCCGGAAACTGCCAAATATTACATGCATAGAGGGAGTTTCTTCATCTCAGAGAACACTCAAGAATTCCTTTGTCCAAGGGAGCCACAGCTGTGGGTATTGAAAGGAATTATTTTCATCAGTAATCTTGACTACTTCATCTCATTCCATGATTGCTTTCTCAGTGCCTTCCCGTCCCATGGCTGCCTGTTAGCATCACACTGATGAAAGATTGACTCCCCTGGCTGAAACTGGGTCTGTTTGGAAGCTACAGCAAGCAGGGAGCCAGCAGAGGCACAGTGAAGGCAGCACCTTCGCCCCCGCTCAGTTCCCAGCAGGCCAGAAGCAGTGAGTCAGGAAAGGGAAAGCAGGTGGGTGGAAAAGGATGCCATCTACATCTGCACTAGGCAGGGATTCTGTTTTCTAAGAGAACACCTGAATGTAGAAGCAGCCACCCTGGGGGAGACAGGGGTCCCCCTCCCCTGAATAATAAGAACCTGAGCACCTTGATCCAAGGATTATCAGGAAGGGTGAATGAGGGAATATTCAGGGTGCCATCTCCCTCTGGCTCATCATTGGCTTTACGTTCAAATAGGTTATTATGATGCCAGAAGGTGATCTTAATAAAAATAAAAAAAAAGCCCTCAGGGAGTAGTTGGGGGAGGTGGGTTCTGACACCAGCCAAATGTGTGACCTTAGGCAAGTCAGTTCCTCTCTGAAACTCAGTTTTCCTGGTTATGCAGTGGGAGGGAAGGTTGGGCACAATTTTTTGGGTGACATATAACTTTAAGAGTCTACAATTAAATGTTCACGTCCAGTTCAGTTATCCTGCCCGGTCCATATCTAACAGAGATTATCCTTTGCACCCTCACCACATCCACCTGCCACTTCTCATATACAATAAGATCTATTGCCAAATTTGGTGACCTCAGAATCTGGACGTCTATTTCCCACAGATCTAGATAATTTGCTGTCTTTATTCAGGCAGTGAGCCTTCGTTTCCTTTCAGAAAGGGAACTGGACATCAAAGCTACCGCCATTCCCCTGCCAGACTATGTTAGCAGTCTCCTGGACCTCCTGGAGGCACTCCTGCGCCCTGACCCTTCCTTGTCAAGGTGCAGTGGAACACATCTCTTATAACGTAAGTGAGATAGTGTTCTCTCTGCTTACAATGGCTTCCTTATGTGTAAAATAAAACACAAACTCTCATGTGGCTTATAAGATCTTCACCATCTGGCCCTCTGCAATCCCAGTTTCTAGCCTCATCCCATATTTACTGTGTCCCAGTCATACATACTTGTCTTCTCTCCCTTGAAAACTCTAAGGTTATTTCCACCCTGAGAGCCTTTGATCTTCCTGTTGGTGCTGTCTGCAATGTCCCTTCTCCAGACCTGCACATGTAAGACTCATTCTCATTCAGTCCTCAATTCAGATGATGCCTCATCATTCAGGCCCCTCTTGACCAACTGTCCAAAGCACACAACCCTACAACATGACACCCTCTAGCCCTTAACTTAGGTTTGTTTCCTTCATAGAATTAATCATTATCTGACATTATCCTGCTTACCCTTTGTTTCCTGTGTACTGTCAGTGTTATGTTCCCCAACCCCACTAAAATGGAAGAACTGTGAGACTAGAACTTTGTCTTGTTGCTCTTAGAATAGTGCATGCCTCAGAATAGGTACTCAAGGAATAAGAGCTTGAAAAATGGATGGAAATTAAAAAAAAAAAAAAAGAAAGTGAGGAAGAGAAGGGGGTAACAAGTGCACAGAGAGTGGGGGAAATGACCATTATTGACAAGACACAGACCTGGATGTTCTCCTTTACTCGTGTGATGGAACTTAATCTTCACAACTGCCCTGCAAGGAAATGGAAGAAAAGTACAGTCTATGATTTGAATCCAGCCTTTTAAAGCTTCAAAACTCAGAGTAGTTACATAGGTTGTTGAGTAGGTCTGAGCACTGACAGGTATAATGTGATGCCACCCAAGTAGAGAGCCAATTTCAGTGTCAGGAGGAAGGAGGCATTTTGAAAAGTGGGAGAAATGGCTTCCAACACCACAATGCTTCCTGGACTTGATGATGAGGCCTTAACCACACTCTATCAGAGCCTGAGGCAGTAGCTTAAAGAGTTTGATCCTTATTTTTAAAGCAAATTCATCTAAGAGGAATAAGGCTTAGAGTTCTTTTTCGTTTGTATCTCTTCATGAATAACGATAGCATTAGTGAGTTTAAATGTAGCTTGAGAGATGGTAGGTGATGGCAGAGGGGAAGACCCTCAAGGCATAAAGAGGGATTCTCAACTCTGGCCACACGTTATAGCCACACAGAAAATTTTTAAAAATATTCATGTCCAGGGGCGCCTGGGTGGCTCAGGGGTTAAAGCCTCTGCCTTTGGCTCAGGTCATGATTTCAGGGTCCTGGGATCGAGCCCCGCATCTCAGGGTCTTCCTCTCTCTGCCTGCCTCTCTGCCTACTGGTAATCTCTCTCCGTCAAATAAATAAATAAAACCTTAAAAAAAAATATTCATGTCCAGGCCCGTTACAACTTTCTGATTCAACCAGCCTGGAGGTGAGGTCTGGGTTAAGGTACTTTTTGAGGGGTGCCTGGGTGGCTCAGTCAGTTAAGCAGCTGACTCTTGACTTTGACTCAGATTCTGATCTCAGGGTCCTGGGATGAAGGCCCAACCTGGGCTCCTGCTCAGCATGGAGTCTGCTCGAGGATGTTTTCTGTCTTCCTCTCTTTCTGCCTTCCCCTTGCTCTCTCTCTTTCTCTCTCTGTAAAGTAATTAAATAAATCTTTTTTTAAAAAAGACATTTTTTGAAAGCTCCCAGAGGGTTATGTGGTGTGGTCAGAATAGAAAAAAAACTGAAAAATGGACTTTAGGAAGACACAACTTGTTCCAAGGCATATCGCTTATTATTTGCTATTTTTGCTGGGGGATTTTCCAGGCAATTGACAATCCCTGAAAGCCGGCTACATATAAGATGTGGGGACAGAAGCTGTGGGTGATGTTAACAGAATCTTCTCAGACCAGCCCTTCACCCTGAGGACCTTACAGAACAAAATATGGACTGTAAGCATTAATAAAATATCAAATACACAAGAATAGTTTAAAACAGGGTTTCTCAGCCTTGACACTACTGACCTTTTGTGCCAGACAAAATTTTTTTTTATAGGGGGCTTCCCAGTACATCATAGGATGTTTAGCAACATTCTTGGCCTCTACTCAGTAGATGCCAGTAGTTCCTGTTCGCAGTTGTGACAATCAAAAATATTTCCAGACATACCGGCTGTCCCTTGTGGAGTCAAATCACCCTAGACTAAAAACATCTGTGGTTACAGGGATCATTCAGGAATCAAAATTCCTATGGAGAGGTATCAATTTAGTAGAACATTTATAGATGGTTAAGATGCCTATAATAGGGTAAATATGCATTGAATTATTTTTTTAAATTTTATTTAAATTAAATAAACTAATTTACAGTGTATTATTAGTTTTAGACATAGAGGTCAGTGATTCATCAGTCTTATATAATACTGAGTGCTCATTATATCACGTGCCCTTCTTAATGGTCATCACCAATTACCCCGTCCCCCATCCACCACCCCTCCAGCAGCCCTCAGTTTGTTTCCTATGATTAAGAGTTTCTTATGGTTTGTTTCCCTCTTTGATTTCATCATTTTATTTTTTCCTCCCTTCTTCTGTGATCCTGTTTCTTAAACTCCACATGAGGGAGATCATATGATAATTGTCTTTCTCTGATTGACTTATTTCACTTAGCATAATACCCTCTAGTTCCATCCATGTCATTGCAAATGGCAAGATTTCAAAAATTTTTTGATGTTGAGTAGTATTTCAGTGTGTGTGTGTGTGTGTGTGTGTGTGTGTGTATACCACATTTTCTTTATCTATTCATCTGTCAATTGACATCTGAGTTCTTTCCATAGTTGTCTATTGTGGACATTGCTGCTATAAGAATTGGGGAACAGGTGTCCCTTTGGATCACTACATTTGTATCTTTGGGGTATAAGATAACTGCAAAGAAATGTGTTGGGCTGGCAGGAGATGGAAGCTATACAAAATGAAAACCCGTCCAAGATGGCGGACCTTCCCGCCAAAGCCCGTCCAAGATGGCGGACCTTCCCGCCAAAACTCATCAAGATGGCTGATGCCTAGCCCCCCCCTGCTTTACCCAATAAAAGCCCCCGTCACTCTGCCTTGCGCGCGACTTCCCCGACTCCCTTCTCTCAGAGTCGCGGAACCTCGCCCGAGGGTGCTTGCAATAAAGCTCTGTCTTTGGACTATAATTTGCCTTAGCGGTCTTTATTCCTGTGCGCGACCAGAAAAACCTTACATTATGTATGAAGGTTTTGAAGGCCCAAGGAGACATTTGAAGTTTTATTATCTGGGAACAGAAGAGGATGGAGACTTTGTATGTCAAAAGCAGAAAATGGGTGGCCTTATTCCTCTGGGAGAGGGGTTGGTTGGGGTACTCTGTGGGATCTGATAGGAGACAGGTTTTTGTGGGCTTCTGGAGCACAGACCTGAATCTCTCAGTGTCTATCCTTGACATTGTGTTATATCCAATGGGTGATACCTGAATGGGTATTTGTGGGGGCTGGACACTCATCACCTTGACCTTGGCAGCTGGGCTGTTCTCCAAGACTGGGGAGGCTGACAGCTCAATCTCAGTTCAAGTTGCCTTCCTTCAATTTACAGAACTACCAGCAAACATGCAATACAAAGAAAACACACCAGAAAAACATACAAGGGAGTGGAGCAGCTTCCAGTGTCAATGCAGGCAACACAGAGCCAGGGCCTCCCAACCCCCACCAGGTTAGAGGAATAAAGGAACCATGAATTCCATGCCTTTTGCCCCAGGAGTGCTTTAAAGGGCCTTTGAACACATTGTGGGGAAATTCCTTTCTGAATATCGGTTACATACTTCCTTGTCTACTGGCTAGAGTGGGACCCAAGAAGACCCCAAAGTGACTGTGCTAAAGCAAGTGGGAGATTAGCTACTGATTGCAACTGTGAGTACCAAGAGGAATGATGATGGCAATATTAGATCACCGAAAACGACAAAGACCTTGACCCCTTTTTTCTGGAATACTTGAAGCCTAGGAAATTTTATGACTCAAGGGAATAGTAGAGCAACAAGGAGACTGATGAATATCGAAGCAAAGGGGGATTCAGGGCTGGATTGATTTGATCTAAAAAAATAAAGATATATGTTATTTCTTGTACTTGAGTAATATGAAGTAATTCATTCCTGTTATAATAATGATTCTACTCTTAGAATTTTATCCTAATGAACTAAACACAATTGTTTAATAAATTAGCTATAGGGATGTTTATTACACAGCTAATTACAGTGAAAAAAATGAAAAGATAGAGATGGTTTTCAATAGAGTATCAGTTAAGTACATTTTTAAACATTTTTTAAAATTTTTTATTCTTTGCAGTTAAGTACATTTTAGTTCATTTACACAAAGTCATGTCCATACTATAAACCTGGTATTATAGAAATACATTTAATTACTAGGAGGAAGTTAATACTTATTTTAAGTGGAAAATAGATTTGAAGCAATACACATTTTTGAAAAATAAAATGGAACCAGCTGGCTACATATACATCAAAAAAGAGTCTGCAACATATATAGTATACCCTTGAACAATACAGGGGTTAGTTACTTAATTATAAGGGCTACTTAATAATATTGATGAAACAGGGATTTGAAATGGATGTCATTCATCCTTGGTGAATGACCCTTCTCTTATCCTTGTTTCCTTGAAAAAACAGCCATGTGGATGGATTGATGATGGGTCCTTTCACCTCTTCTAAAACCATAACTTCTTTCAGCTGCTGAAACTTGCCACTGAGGCCACTCTGAGATGACTAATGGGAAGCATTTTCATTAAAATATTGCCTCTGTTTCCCAAGGAGTAAGAGCAGGAAGCACCCCCCCCCAAAATTCCAAAACTCATTGTTCTCTCTCTGAAACTCCCAGAGCATTTATTTTTATAGTGCACAATCCAGCTGGCTTGCAGAGCATCTTACATTGTACCCTAATGGCGTGCAAGTCTCTTCCCCAAACTGGACAGAAATTCAAATTCAGTATCCGTCTTCTACATGATTTTTGTGTTATTATTATTACTACTGTTAGGATCATTGGTGGCAACTTAGGGAGAATCTCCCAGGGAGGTGGGGCTTGAGTTTTGTTGGGCTTTGGCTTAGAGGATTTGATAATCAAACTACATTCAGTATACCCCCGGACAAACGGAAAGTATTACTCTTAATGTAATAATAGGAAGGGCGCCTGGGTGGCTCAGTGGGTTAAAGCCTCTGCCTTCGGCTCAGGTCATGATCTCAGGGTCCTGGGATCGAGGCCCACATCGTGCTCTCCGCTCAGTGGAAAGCCTGCTTCCCCCTCTCTCTCTGCCTGCCTCTCTGCCTACTTGTGATCTCTATCTCTGTGTCAAATAAATAAATAAAATCTTTTTAAAAAATGTAATAATAGGAATAGTATTAATGTGTATGTCAACACTGTAATTGTTTTATTCTTCCAAATCATTTTCACAGATAATACTAAATTAATCCTCACTGAAAGTCAGTGTAGTGAATAGGGTAAAGTAGGAACTTTCTCCATTTTTACAGATGAGAGAAATAAAGTACAGTGACCATTCACATGATTTACAATGGATTAGTTGCAGAACTAAGGCTAGAATGCAGGTTTCCTGATTTTGTAACTGAAACTATTTTCATATCAGCACAAAACCACTCTCGGGGCTAAACTTTAAAATGTGCTTGTTCGTCTTAGGTTTTTTCTTTTTTCTTTTTTTTTTTTTTAAAGATTTTTATTTATTTATTTGACACACAGAGAGAGAAATCACAAGCAGGCAGAGAGGCAGGCAGAGAGAGGGGAGGAAGCAGGCTCCCTGACGAGCAGAGAGCCCGATGCGGGCCTCGATCCCAGGACCCTGAGATCATGACCTGAGCCGAAAGCAGAGGCTTTAACCCACTGAGCCACCCAGGCGCCCACGTCTTAGGTTTTTTCAAGTTGCATAAACAATATTCCTCTCCTCTAACATTTGTAAACTGTAAATCCTTTGTAATGAAGTCCAGAGAATTTAAAGGTGGAACAAATATTGGAATTTATCCTTTCCCATAATTCTAGACCAATGTAGAATACACATAAGGGTCACTGGTTCAGTTAAAAAAATTAACAGCACTTTGAATATCCATAATGGCAACCCAATAATCTACCAAAGACAGGGAAGTCTAGAAAAATGGACTGATAGAATGAACCCTATATCTGATTCTGATTAGGGCCTACTTCTCCCTTCTCAACCCATCTCTTCCACCAAGACTTTGGCAGAATTGGGTCCTCCCAGCAGTCTCTGAGGCCAGCCACAAGGGCAGAATACACAGTGGCAGAACTGCCAGCTTGAACACCAGAGGGAGACATACTAACCAGACGTGATTAGGTACACAGAAACAAGAGACTTGGAGGTTCAGGAACCATTCCCATTTATAAAACACTGTTTAGGGATGCCAAGGCCTGGGAAAATCAGTCCTACCTTCTTCCCTGGGCAGAGTGGGAGATGGTAAGGATTCATTCCAACCTTCTTTGTTTCAGGCGAACTCAAAAGTAATACAAAGGTCGGTAGATCCTGGGATCTGGACACTGGGGAGGATATGTGCTATGGTGAATGTTGTGAATTGTATAAGATTGATGAATTACAGACCTCTACCCCTGAAACAAATAATACGTTATATGTTAATAAAAAATAAAGTAAATAAGTAAATAAAGATAAAATAATTATATTACAAAAATCAGTAGGGGCGCCTGGGTGGCTCAGTGGGTTAAGCCTCTGCCTTCGGCTCAGGTCATGATCTCGGGGTCCCGGGTTAGATGCCTGCATCGGGCTCCCTGCTTGGCGGGGAGCCTGCTTCCCCCTCTCTCTCTGCCTGCCTCTCTGCCTACTTGTAATCTCTCTCTCTGTGTGTCAAATAAATAAATAAAATCTAAAAAAATAAATTCAATAGATCCTATGTCTTAGCTACTTGCTAAGTCTTAGAGCCAATTCTTACTATGGCCTATGAGGCTGTACTATACTGGCTCCCTGTTCTCTCTTTGATGTCATTTCCTAGTATCCCTCCTCTCTGCTCCAGCCACACTGGTCTCCAGGCTGTTTCCCAGTCATGCCTAACATACTCCTGTTTCAGGGCCTTTACACTGGCTTTTGCCTTTGCTTAGACCTCTCTTCATCCACATTTTCCTACCATTCAACACCTTGCCTGCTTTAGGTCTTTATTCCAATATCGTCTCCTCAGTGAGTCCTTGCCTATCAATTATCTATTCTATTTAAAATTGCTCCTCACCTACCACTTCCTTGCTATATCTACTCCACAGCACTTGCCACCATCTAACATACTATGTATTCTACTTTGATCATTGCCTTCTTCCCTCACTAAAATACACTCTTCATGAGAGCAACAGAGAATGTTGTCTGTTTTGGTCATTGCTGTATTCACGTGGCCTCATCCAATATATATTGTTGAATGAGTGAATGAATGAATAAACTATTGATAGGATACATGAGCAGACAGAAGCCCAGAGAAATGAAATGGTTTTTCTGGGGTGAGTAGAGAAGTTTTCTGACAGAGAGGATCTATCACCCATCAGAGGCCAGGTCACCTGACTCCTGCTTTGGGTTCACATCTCACCACCACTTTCTGACACATTTCCAAATAGGGAGCCATGGTTTTATTAGATGGCTGTGCATTCAAGGACTGTAGAAGGGCATTTTACTTTGGCAAATTAGCAGAGGGACAAAAGAGGAGGAAAAATTCAGTTCTCCAGCTAGAGTGGGCAATCCCTGCTGGTTGGAGTTTTAGAATTTGGGTTTTTCATTCTACTCCTACAGGGGAACTGCTTTCGAACAAGAGAAATGTAACTTTGCATGACAATGAAATCACAGCCACTTTCTCATCTGATAGAGACACTCAAGAGCTATTTCATGAACAAAGTACAAGCTCAAAAACTAGGGCAGGGATTCCCTACCCTATGGGTTTTTATTTGACTTCATGGTACTTTTCTTCCTAAAGCCCACTTTAAGATTAAGGAATCATCCAATTACAGGAGACTAGCCCTTGAGAGCTGCAAGGCCCCAGGGAGGATGTAGGCTGTGCACAAATGGTAGTGAGGTACCCTTTGAGAAGCCAGAATTTAAAGATGTCCACTGTTCTCCTAGCACTAAGTACCTTATCTACACAAAATGGATTAGTACAGAAGTTAAAGAGTCCCCATGAGGGAATGGAATATTTCTCAAGCTACCACACAGTGTGATGATTTGGGGTCTGTAATTTCCAGACTTTTTCCATCTGAGTTTCAGTTCTCCCTTAATATCAAGTCAGCCATCCTCTTTCATGGTGTGAAACACTCCTGGTGGCTTCCAACTGACTTGCATCTTCAACCTCAACCCCTTTCCCTCTCCTGCCCATTTTCTCTATTCTAACCAAGGTGGTCTTCCTTTAGCTCCTTGCATAGCTCACACTCTCTTGTGCATAGAGGTCCTCCACCACAGGCTACTTCCTCTGTGTGGACATCTCATAATGCTCTTTTTGAGTAAATGATCATGATTTTCAGATTCCATCTGAGATTCTGCCTCCTCTAGTGAGCATCTCCTCCTCTGGCCCTTCAACTGTATGCCTAAGAGCCATTGTAAGAGTTGTAATAAAACCCTTTGTTAGTGTGCTGGGTCTCTTCAATTTTCCCCTTCAGACCCACTTTCATCCTTTATCATCCTCCTGTGTGCCACAGAAGAGCTGATCTTTGGGCTCCTTGCCCTGCAGTTTCCAGTTTGGTTTTGCCTGGAAGGAGATGAGTGGAATGAGAGGAGAGTGAGGGAGAGGGTGGGCTACAGTGGGTTGTACATGTGTCTCTGCTCAAGGTTGTAGCTTCTGTCAGGCATCTCTGTCCACACAGCTACCCTCTTCCTCTTGCACCTTCAGACCTAGGGATTGATCCTAAGAGCTCCTGGCTCTTCCCAGCTCCAGCGTACTGCACTGTTCCTTGTTGGGTCTCCTCCACTCTCTGAGAAACAGCTTCTTTACATTTGTGTCTGTCAGACTGAACTGATACATTTGTTAATTGCATTGTAATTTGTAGTTTTCTGTCTTGTCTCTATTCCCTTCCCTCCTACCCCACCCTCCCTCCAGGTAGACAGTAAATTCCATGAGACAAAAGACCCTTCTTGTGGCCTTTCATATTTAGGATGCTACCATAATGTCTGACACATTGTACATGTTAACCTAATATTTTTTTTGAACAAACTGAATTTAAAATAACATCTAGTGGATTCTTTTATGTGTTTATATTTGTCTGTAAAAAAAAAAGCACAGAGTTTGAGTTTTGGTTTTATTTAAAGGGAGTAAAGATTGTAATAGAAATGTCTTATAACAAAGACCAAGAATTTAAGTGAAAGAAACTAGGAAAACTGTGGATAAGGGAAGAGACTTTTTGTTGTTCAAAGGCCATATTGGGAAGGAGTACCGGTAAAGATACAGGTGGGAAGGATTTTGAGAAGCAGGCAGACTACTTAGCTAAGGAAGCATGGCAGGAATCAGCCATGGGAACCACATCTAACAGGGAGCTGAAAGACCTGAGGTTTGTCCTGATGTAACCCTACCTCTCAGTGATATTTATGAAGGAATTCACTGTCAAACCCACTATCTGAGTCCACATTTTCCCCCCACAATAAAATGTCTCCAGGAGAGTTGAGCTAATATTATCCGAAAGTGATCTACTTCGTTTGCTAATAGAAAGTGTGTTTCATTCCGTCTTTGGACAAATAAAGACAGTTTTGTCTTCTCTCTCCATCAGATCTTTTGTAAATTGACTTTCACAAAACATCCACGTTCAGTAAAGTGTCCTAGGTAAAAAACACTTAAGTACTTATTCTCTAATAAGGACTACAAGCAGGTAAGATAATCTAATGCAACTATTTAAACTATTTTGAGGTTGAATAATAGAGTTACATACTTTTTGAGCTAGAAAGAAAGCATGATATTGTTGTAAAGCACAATAAAACATCATGTGATTTTGTAAATGATTGTTCATTCATTCATTCACTTACTCTTTTTTTACTTACATATACTATAAGCTGTTATTGTGTATTTTGTGCCAAAGTGCCGGGCCTTATGACTTCATCAATGACTCATGCTCATGGGCTATGCAATGTCACCCACTGACTCTGGAGACAAGCTTGGAAAACATATATTCCAGAAATTCCCCAAGAGATTTAATAACCATTAACTGACCTCTTCAGAATTCTGGCAATTTGTAGACTAGAAAGTTGGGTTAGTGGGGAGGAAGAGAGGAACTTCTACTATAAAACACCAATGATCCTGATGAAATACAAGAAGTTTCTTTAAATACACAGACCTTGCAGACCTCGAGGAAAATACACAGGATCTAAAAACAAAATCAAGGCAGGAATCCAGACTATTTTAAAGCTTTTATTTATTTATTTGACAGAGACACAGCAAGAGAGGGAACACAAGCAGGGGGAGTGAGAGAGGGAGAAGCAGGCTTCCCGCTGAGCAGGGAGCCCGATGCAGGGCTTGATCCCAGGACCCTGGGATCATGACCTGAGCCAAAGGCAGGACCCTGGGATCATGACCTGAGCCAAAGGCAGGCACTCAATGACTGAGCCACCCAAGCGCCCCTAAACCAAAGAATTAAGCCTGGCACAGCAGCTGACCTTGGGGACATTGGGTTCCAGCAGCCAAACCAATGGCAGAAGAGAAGGCCTTGCTACTATACCTGGTGGATATTTGGTCATGAGACCCCATCCTAATTCTTAGCTGGTAAAATGAAAAGTCTCAATGGAGGGTGACCTCCTTCACCCAGGACAGTCTGGTTCATGCCTGTTGTGTCTGCAGTATTGCTAATAGCATCTGCTTCCCTCTCAGAAATATGACAAATTAGACAATGAATTACACTGTCACTCTCCACAAGGGCTATGTAGTGAGAAGATTGACAAGTTAAAAGGAAAAGCACACAACAGCTAACAGAAGCAAACAGTAACTTGTTAATCTTGGCCTTGGCTGTGGGTAAAAGAGATGAAAAATTAATAAAACATGTTCCCTGAAAATTAATAACTAGCACTGTATCCTTACTCAGAATGGGAGTCAAAAAGTTGTATATATGCATTATATTTAAAACCTGGAAATCACTCATAATTTCTTTAACCAAATAAAAACGGTGATAATATTGTCTTTTTTCCCCTCTGTTCAGTCTTAACATTATTTTTTCTTTGGTTTTATATTGGATTATATTTTACAAAATAATTTTGTGTAACGATTTTCACCCAACATAATGAAGAATTTTATTTCCATGTGCAAACAATATTTAAAAAACCTTTTATTTTTTTCCTTTTATTTTGTTTACTGGCTGTGATTTAAATAAAATCCTATGTTGGGTATTAATTTTTTTTAAAGATTTTATTTATTTATTTGACACGGAGAGAGATTACAAGTAGGCAGAGAGGCAGGCAGAGAGACAGGGAGAGGAGGAAGCAGGCTCCCCGCTGAGCAGAGAGCCCGATGTGGGCCTCGATCCCAAGACGCTGAGATCATGACCTGAGCCGAAGGCAGAGGCTTTAACCCACTGAGCCACCCAGGCGCCCAGGTATTTAATTTGTTACCAATGTTTGCTACTAGTGCAAATATCATGATGGACATCTTTGAGCATAAATCTTTCTTGACATTTAGGATAGATGCTCTAAAGTGAAATTACTGGGTCAAAGAATAAGATCGCTGTTAAATTTCTTGACACACATTATTGCCAGTTGGTTTCCAAAAGGGTGTATCAATTTCCATTCAGTTTCTCTTTGACAGGATTGGGCAGTCATTTATTAAAACATCTTTTTGCACAGGTTATGAATATCCAAAGCACTCTGAATCAAACACTCTTCCTCTACCACTGAGGGCCATGCCCAGGAATTATCCATAAATAACTGGTAAGTTCAGGGCCATGAATCCAAGACAGTGAAAGGAGGAGGTAAAGAAACCAAATGAGCCACAGCCTCTCACTGTGAATCTTGGCAACAGGAATCTTGTAACTCAGACAGTCAAGATATAAAAGGGATATTCAAGCTGTAAATAATTTCCAATTAGCATTATTATCAACATCCTGGGCAGCTGTGCTCTAGCTTTCTGTTGGTAATAGGAGGATGAGGATGTTCCTTCACCATCCTGAAGAAAAGCCTTCAGGCCCTATCTGGAAAAAGAGAGAGGACACCCATAGCCCACCCCAAGGGTAATCTGTGGATTTTAAAGAACATAGACTGTGTTCAATGGAAAAAAAAAAAAAGCACCCACTTTATTTGGGAGAATCCTAGGGCTTACAGATAATTTTGAAGATGGATTTTCCATTTTAGAAATGGAAAGAGCATTGGATATGAAGGTAATATATTGGGGTTTCAGTTTCACTGTTTCCAAAAGTAACCATGTGACATTGGATGAAGGTGACAAGGATCATAACGATGATGATAAAGATTTATTCAGTACATATTTATTCTGTGCCTACAATGCATGAAGCATTGGTCCTGACTCTGGGGATACATTCATTAACAAAATAGACCAGCACTGCCCCAGAGGAGCTTACTTTCATTCCATTCATGTCAAGCAGATGAGAAATATCATGAAGAGATAAAATATATAGTAGGTTAGAGGGTGAAATGATGGTTAATTTTGTGTGTCAGCTTGGTTAGGCCCTGGTGCCAAGAGATTTGGCCAAATATTCTGGATGTTTCTGTGAGGGTGTTTTTTAGATGCAATTAACATTGAAATGGGTGTTGTGAGTGAAGCAGATTGCCCTTCATAATGTGAGTTGTCTACATCTAATTAGTTGAAGGCCTTAACAAAACCAAGACTGACCTCCCCTGAATAAGGGATTCTACCAGAAGATGACTTTTAGACTTGAACTGTAAGTGTCTGTTCTTCTCTGAAACTCCCACCTGCTGCCTGCAGATTTTGGTCTTGTCAGCCTTCATAATTGTGTGAGCCAATCCTTTAACCTACCTCTCTCTCTCTCTCTCTCTCTCTCTCTCTCTCTCTCTCTCTACACACACACACACACACACACACACTCTGACACACTGATTGGTTCTTTCTCTGGAGACCCTTGACTAATACAGGTGATAAGAATTTTGAGAAATAATTAGAAAATGGGAAAGAGTGATTGACAGTCTATTGCTTTTCCCCTTGAATCTTCTTACCTCTTTACCCTCTAATTCCAAAACTGTGGGTTTAAATTAGAATCTGCGCATGTGTTTTGTTTCATATGCAGTACAGGTAAATTTAATATACAACGAGGATTTGGTTTATTCTTTTAAAAATAATCTGTCCCAAGGTTTATTTATACATGGAGATGATGATTATTGTATCCTAAGGAGCAGAAAATGACTTTTTTTTCTTTATTATCAGAGCTTATGGCATTTCTGAGCTACTAGGAGCACTAGAAGTTGTATAGTTTAGCATTGCTCAAACTTTAATGAGGATAAGTATCAGCTGGGATGATGGTTAAGCTCCAGATGCCGAGGCACCAGCCCCAGGTGGTCTGATAGCTAAGCTGGGGCCCAGGAGTGTGCATTTCACTGGCATCCTGGTGATTGAGTTGCACGTGGAAAGAAATGCACCTTGAGAAGCACGGGTCCAGTTCACATGTCTCAGCTGCGGCCCAGAGAGGGGACGTGTAGCGCTGAAGCTTACAAAGGGCAGCAGTGGTCTCCCTCCAGTCCTGCTCTCTCCTTGGGAGGTCTGGCCCCTTACCCTCCACCCGTGTCTCCCCAAAACCAGTAGTACTAGCATCCCGTGCCGTCTTATAAGAAAAGAAACTTCTTGGACCCAGCCCTTCCTTATTGCTTCAGTAATGCTAGGCCCAGAAATCTGGATTGTGCAACTCCTCCAGGTGATCCTAATGCATACTAATTCAAGAATCATCGCTCTCCCGCAGGCAGTCGGAATGTAACATGTGCCCTTATTACAGGTGTTCGGACTTCCCTTGATTACACGGCGTGACCTACACCACGTTAACCAGGTGTGGCTCATCAGTAGTTCTGAGGTTCTATTTAAAGCCAACTGAGGAGTCCTGCTGCTGTTTGTGCCTGCCTTCTTCTCGCCAGTCTCCTCGGTGGACCCTAGTGCCTGCTCGTTCATCTTCTCCTTTGGTGTCCGCAATGTGCATCTATCCTCAGGGCTAGCAACAGGGTGAGTAATTTCCAGTTGTTAGATGTGAAGTGTGTCTCATTTGTGAAAAGATCCAAGGACTTGGATCAGAACCTGGCCTGAGAATTTCAAAGCATTTGTAAGTGGAGTGTAAGGTACTCTGCTTATTAATGACGCTAGACTTGAAAAATCAAGTGTCAAAATTTCCTGAGCTTTATTTTTTTGTTGTTGTTGCTATTGCTGTTAACAGGGACCAATTCAGACATTTTCTTTACTATTAGCAGGAGAAGGTGCAGAGATAGAGCTTTGCTCATCCTGAACAGTTGTTTAATGATAATGATAATGAGCTGCATTTATATGGTAACTTTCATCCAAATAACTCTACAGGATGAATTTATGCTCACCATTGCTTAAAGCATACTTCATAGAGTCCCAAGGGTGTATCTTTCAGAGCCCCATAACCCCTGCAATCGTTAAGGGTTCTGCGATTTCTCTGCTTACACAGCCTGCAAAGAAAGATGGATAATGAGCAACAGTGGTGCTGTAATTAAGGCTAGAGACTGACAGAAAGGAGATTTGATCTCTTCTGACTTTCTGGGGTGTCCCTGGTCCAATTCATTGATGTGTTTTTCTGATTTCACATCTTTGTCAGGGGTTCTCTGGGGAGGAATTGCGTTAGAGTGTGGGACATGTGCAGTTGAACTTGTAAAAAGCAAATCTGAATGTTTCGGACCTTTGTAGGAAAGTGGTGCTCTATGGACTCGCTCCCCTCTGATGAGTCCATTGCTAGGAGTCTGCCTCCCAGCACGCAGGGAGAGAATACCGAGTTGAAGTGTATGAAGTCTATGGTGAATTAGGAAGTAGAGAGAATCTGTGACTGCTAAGTATGTCGGTGTTTCCAAGTTTCTAATAATTGAAGGTAGAGAGCTAATTTTGACTGTGGTGTGGCATAGCTTTGTATTGGGGCATGGGGGACTGTAATTGGGAAAACCGGTGTGACTGGGAAGATGACCTACTTTCAATGGGGAGTTCTACTTTGTGTTCATTAGAATGACCTGTTGAGGGGCACGTGGGTGGCTCGATGGGTTAAGCGTCTGACTCTTGGTTTCTGCTCAGGTCATGAACTCAAGGTGAAGGAATTGAGCCCTGCATGGGGCTCTGCACTCAGCAGGGAGTGTGCTGGAAATTCTTTTCTCTTCCTGTGTTCCCACCCTCCCCCCTCTCTCTCTAAAATAAATAAACCTTAAAAAAAACCCATTGAGCAAATGAGAGGGCAAGGGGGTCTGTATCTATGAGCGTGTAATTCCTTTAAAAAAATGCTAATCCTGGAAACAAATAAGAAAATTGTTTCAACTCTAGGTGGTAGGTATAGAAGTATTTTTGTAATAGATTTTGTGCTTATCCCTAATTCCTTAAGTGCTGAAAAATAAAAGTGGTCTCAGTGACTACATTTAGAACTACTGTACAAGATCTCCTATCTTCTATGGTATGGCCCAGGGCCTCATATTATTGAAAACTCCTCTGTCGCACCTGGGTAAGTTTGGCACTCAGTCTCTGGAAAATGTGTTTTCTCAGTCTGCGTCTGTTTACAAATCTAAGTCAGTTTTTGTCTAGCAAGTATCTGTTGCAGATGTGATTCGTACTGGTCCCGGCCATTCATGGCTCTGTTACTCAGGCTTGATTCCTGACTTGGGCTGATTAATAGAGTAGCTATGATCTTGGCTATGTTTCCTGAGCAATTCTCGCCCAGCAGGTCTGGGCCATGTGTTCATGAATTGCTTTCTTTAATTCTCCCCAAAATACATTTTGTATTTGGGGAATCTGAATGGAAAATTATTCATCCCAGACCATGTAGTTAGAAAGTGATGAAGCCAACATTTGAACCCAGGTGTATTTGACCCTAGAGCCTGCACTTCTGATAACCATGATATACCAAGACTCATTTATTTGAGATTTATCAGTTATATAAAGAAAGAGTCCAGAAGAGAAAGGTCCAAGGACAGTAATTTTATAGCCAGTTAGGGAACAGTCCTGTGACTCCTCAGCTGGCTCTGGACTTTATTTTCTAGGTCCTTGATCTGTACATTTTAGGCCATTGATGGCTTGCAGTGGTCTGAACTATCTCCAGTCTTGTCTTCTGTTAGAACCCAAGGGCTTCTCATCCATGTGGTCTCTTGCTTGAATTCTCCCTTCCAGTGTACAGAGCTACTCTCCATTTTTCACCCCTAGTTCCTTCAATAAAACACATGTTCCAGATGTCCTGGCAGAACCTTTTTCTTGGCAAGTCTGTGATCAGGCTAGGGATTTATGCTTTCTGAGGCTGCCCAGTTCACAGCAGAGAGTCTGACTCAGTTATAAAACCAATTGCTAGGTAGGGCATCCTTAAATGGGGTGAAAGCTGACAAACTGACAAGCAGTTCATGAGTCACTGCTAGTTGGTTTCCTGGTATCTTTTCTTTTTCTATAACCATTTTCCCAAGAGTGGAGATAAACACATACCTGTGTAATTGCAAATCTGCTTCAGGTGACCCTTACATGCTACTCTCCTCTTTTGCTTGATTGGTGGATGCCCTTTAAATCGGGGTCAAATATTTTTATCCCTTAGCGATATTCAAAAAGCCATATCCTTTGGATATGAAACCCCTGGGTTATGGCACATAGCAGGCACATGTCTAATAAATAAATGAATTAATGAAGGCAGTGTTTCCTAAATGTGAAATGAATAGCACAGGTTTGCAAGTAAGTTGGGTGGTTCATGGATATTTTCTGAACTTTAATACTTATATTTAATTGGGATTAGAATGAAAGAAATGAGCACATGAAGCTATAGAGTAAACATTTAAAAGTTACTTGGCAGAAAAAGTTGAACAAATACAGCATATATGCATGCTTTAAAGATCAATCTATGTCTTCAGAAATAAGTAAATTTGTAATAAGATGGAAATTTTAATAATTCAAGTAGAAATAGAATGTGACTGTCATGATGGGGGCCACTGAAATGAAGAGGGTTACCTTGACAGGGGAAAGATGCATGCCTCATGCTATGAATTTAAAGAACACTCATCATTCCATGTTTTGTTTTTTTCTTCCCCCCTCTTGGTGTGATCTGTGTGGGGAGGGAGGGAGGGATTCCAGGAAATCCGAAGGCATGACATTTTATCCAGTAAAAGTCGTGAAGCAGTCGTGGTGGGCTGAGGGGCTGGCACCATTCTGTAATGACCCCCTATTCTTAGGAGAAATCCAGAAAAACCTTAGAAAATCATTTTGTTTGGGACCGTTTGACTTCTTTGAAGACGAGAGTATCTGAGCCACAGAGATAAGTAATGACTTGAGGGAAGGCGCACAGTGACAGGCAAATTCCCCCTTTCATCATTTTGGGAGCAGATTATGGACACATACAAGGTGCCTCAGGAGCTCAGGGGAACAGAGAAATTGAGAAGAGGTATAAGGGTGTATTCCAATAAATCTTTTGGCAGTTGAGGAAGTAGGACTACATATTTTCCAGGTATGTCCAACTTCCTCTTTTACTAAAGCAATATGTAATTATTATTATTATTTTTTGGTATCAAGAACATTTTGGGAATCTAACTGAAACCATGAATCCCCTCCTCAGAAAAAGAGAGAGCTAGTTTTGTTTTGGATGGGAGATAGCCTCCCCATCATTCTAATGTTAAGACTCCTATAGTGGACTAAACGGTAGTCTCCAAAAAGATACATCCATATCCTAATCTCTGAAATCTATGAATATTACTTTATATGAGAACAGTGAATATTAAACTTATATGCCAAAAGATGTGATTAAACTAAGGATTTTGAAAGGAGGGTTTTATCCTAGATTATCCAGATAGGCCCTAAATCCAATGACAAGTGTTAATAAAAGAGTGAAGCAGAAGTATATTTGTCCATCAAAAGTGGAAGTGGCAATGTGACCAGGGAGGAAGAGATTGGCATGACGGGGCCACCAGTCAAGAATGCCAACAGCTACCAGAGGCAGGAAGAGAATGGATGGCCACACCAGCAGCTTCATTTTAGACTTCTGCCTCCAAGACTGTGAAATAATACATTTCTGTTTAAAGTCATCCAGTTTGTGGTAAGCCGTTATAGCATCCGGAGGAAACAAATAGAACCCTCTACTCAAGAGAGTAAACATGAGGCTCTTGAGATTGCATGCTACTGTGATTAAGAAACATGTACAAAAAGGGGGCAGCATAATTTTCACTATTTATGTACACATGATCTTCAGGTTAAATTTTCCATACATCTGGCTCATTTCTACCTACCCAGAATTATTTTTCCTGTATCTTGGATCCATGTGAATGGGAGACTTTTTAAAGATTATGTCCTCCCCTCATTTGGAGAGGATAATCATTGAGAGTCCTGATGAATGCATTCTGGTACAAAATGGCTTTTTAAATAATTACTAGAAATATTTCATAATGGTCCACATGGCTTTACCAAGAGAGAATATGTTCCTATATTAACATAAATTTTGGCATACATAATTAAATGAAGAGGGTAAAGCAATAGTTAGATACTGTTTCTAGGAGGAAATTATAAGGATAAAGTAACCCCAATTTGGATGGAATGATCAATAGACAAACCAGAGAGAAGCAGAACTTGTTTTAGTTGGATGGGATTTGAAGAAAGACTCTATAGAAGACCATGCCTCTGTCAGGAGTTGACCTAATATCTTTGGATAATGTGCTGAAACTCAGGCTGAGCCCTTGGGTTGCTGATTCCCTAACTTTCATACGTTCAAGGCTAGCCCAGGAAGCTTTTTAAGATACAGATCCCAGAGCCTTCGATAGCTATTGATTGAATCCACCTTTGGGAGAATGGCCAAGGCACTGATATTTTAAAACAAGTTTCCCAGTGGTTATTTTTCAGTGATGCATGTGGAATATTTTCATACTTAACTCCTCAGAGTCTCCAGAGAGTTGTCTTGATGGGACACAAAGAAGGTATATTAAGATCCAATTAGAAGGGCGCCTGGGTGGCTCAGTGGATTAAAGCCGCTGCCTTCGGCTCAGGTCATGATCCCAGGGTCGTGGGATCGAGGCCCGCATTGGGCTCTCTGCTCAGCAGGGAGCCTGCTTCCTCCTCTCTCCTCTCTCTCTGCCTGCCTCTGCCTACTTGTAATCTCTCTCTCTGTGTCAAATGAATAAATTAAAAAAAAATCTTAAAAAAAATCCAATTAGAAGAATTAATTGATAGTACATTCTTTGCTACCCAGTTCAACTAGAAAGAATCATCCTATCACAAAACTATGATGCATCAGCATCAGCTTGGGAGAAGAGGAACAATGGGTGATTGGTTTAACTTTTTTGTCTTTTGTTAAGTGTTTGGTGTTCAGTCGTTAATTTGATCAACCTTTGATCAACCCACATGGACATACCCAGTAGGTCTGAGAAGAGATGATAGTCCCTTTTCCAACATCCCCAAAACCAGGCTATTGCCTCCTGAAACTCTTAAGATGTGCCAAGTTTTTTCTCTGGTCTTACCTCTACTACCTCTATGGGTGCAATATTCCCACTTCACTCAGGATTGTTCGTAGAAAGTAATAACTACCTCCAGTTAGCTTAATTAACTAGAAAATTAAATTTATCGAAAGAATATATGGTGATTAACAAGATTCAGGGAGCCAAACTTTGAGGCTATGAAGCCAAGAATGATACCCAAAATTATGCCCCAAACTGCTCCAGTGAAGATACTCTACACCCGGCTCCTTGGCAAATGGCCCCTACTTCTTCAACATCCGCTTCTGATTAATAGTTTGTGATCGGATCATTTGATTTGGCAAACTCGGGTCACGTGTCCATGTCTACACTGCAAGGGCTGATTGGAGGAAAGATTGTGTATCACTTGCAGTCTCTATGTTGGGCCAATTCCATCTTCGATGGTAGGGAACTCATCAAATAGGGGGAAAGTTTCAGATATTAAATGGCCATTTTAAAAAAAATTCTAATGTTTTTCTTGCCTCCCCTACAATTTTAATTGTCCTTCAAGTGATAACACAAGTTGAGTTTCCTCAAATTTTTTAGCAACCCAAACCACATTGATCAGACCTCTCTAGTCTGATCTATCTCATGAATGGATAGTCCTGCAATACAAAATCTAATCATGAACCGTTTTCGCGGTTTGTAGTTGCTGCATGTGCATACATCTGTTCTTCCAAAATCAATTGTTAGCAACTCTAGAAATAGACCCTGTATTAGTTACTTATACACCTAGTATCAGGGAGTGTGTGGCCCTGTTGGAGGTCATCACCTAATACTTCTTGCTCGATTTTAGTAATTCATATTTTTCTGTGTATAATCAATTACCTGTGGTCTGTGAAATGAATATCAGCATAATAAATGCAGTATTTAAGGATAGAAGATCAGAAGCTACCATAGTATGAACTCGCCCATGGAGGAAATAAACTTTGGAGAAAGACTTAGAAAAAATGTTGCCTATTCTAACTGAGGTCCCCTTAAAGTGATTGGAAGATAATATTTAGAGAAATATGCTTCTTGCCTGACAGGAGACCCCACTTGAAATTTTCCCCCACAATTTTCCTCTGTTCTTGGAGTAGACACAATGGGGTGGAACACTAGTGCACACTTGATGGAAAAACTTACGAACTTATTCTTCCAGTGGTGTTCCTTGCATAGTAGCAGTGTCTGTCAGGTTCTGCCCTTGGTTAAATATTTAGGGAAATGTATTTCTACTTTCCTTTACGGTATCATCAGTATTTGACCAGACATCAGTAATTCTTTTGTATTTAAATCTGTCATTAGCGAAAGATGATATTTGAATAACATTCAAATGGTTCCTTGATCATCAGCCTGTAAGAACAGATGAGGTCACACCGGTTGTTATTTGACAAATTAACTCAAATTTCTCTCAAATGATCTTCCCTCTGGGAAAATACAGATCTAGGATTTTCCTCCTATCGACCCTGCCTATAAGGAGGGTTTTCTCAAATCACCAGGAAGATGTGCATGGATGCTTGTTGGATGTCTGCACTATAGAGCACCAAGCTGCAAGAAGCATATTAGCTAATGTGGGAGCCCCCCTAGTGCCATGGTTGTACCAGGTATGTGGACAAGTTAGGAAAAGTCACTCAGCCCTTAAGGGTTCATCATTATATGGTCCTCAAAGCAATGCTATTTGGGTGTCCTAAGTTTCTTCTAATAAATGAATTGCATAGTTCTTTAGTCTTTCAGGGGTAACTAGAATCTTCTTCCTGCCCCTTATCTCCCTCCTTAAACCCCCATCTTGACATATTTAGCATCAGGGATGGATCTATAATAGCTATTATAGTATATGCAAGGTCTGGACTTCCCCACTGTGGTGACTATGTCACTATTACCACATCAAGATTGTTCTGCTTGGCATCTTCATTCTGTGGGAGGCACAGTACTGCAAGAGACTCCTCAGCCCTATCCTTTTACTTTTCCACACAAAGGGATTCACGGTGTCAGCAAGCTGAGGTGGAGAGTTGAATGTGTGGGGGTGAAAAACGAAGTGGGGGAGATGGACCCTTCCAAGTAGTCCCGTCCTGAGACCTCAGACTTCTAATCTCTAAATAATGATATTCCTTGTTTGCAATCACTTGTTGAGCCATGATAGTTAACTTACTTCTAAACCTGATCAAAGATATTGCATAGAAAGGACTACTGATTAATAAACCATTGCTTTTGAATATCTCCAACTTATTTTGTGCTTATTTATGGGAAAAGTGTAAAGCTAAAATCTTGAATCTCAGGAGGAAGACCATGAAGACCTTTAATGCTATAGCCATGGAAACAGCAAATCTCCTCAGGAAAATGCCCACTATAACTGTCTGGTTCCTCATGTCTGAGCCATGTACTCAGTATTGATTCCTTAGACTGAGAGTTTCTATCCTTTCTGGTTTATGGTTCTTCCAGTGGTTTCTTTGCTCCAGGAATCCAGTGGATTTTACAGTTTATGGGTTTTCATAAGGTAAGGAAGCAGGAGGAGTGAGCCTTGAGAGTTGAGTGCAGTATAAGCAAAAGCAGATGTGGAGACAAAAACCTGGTAAGAAGACCACACTCTGAGAGGGCTCTGCATTACATACTACGTTGTATTTACTAGGCAGTTAACATTTTTTGTGTAGACATTGTACTATGTTCAAGCATAGTAGTGATTAGAGCTGGGCATTGGATCACCTATTGTTTTGTCTTAAAATAAGCATGTCTGGGTCCTGCCTATGCCTACCTATACCTAATCAATTTCTTTGGGGATAGAATATGCAGATCACAGATTTAGATAGAAACAAAATACCTGCGCGCGCGCACACACACACACACACACACTTTCCATAGTTGACTCTATGCTCATTCCTGTTTAAAAGCTTTTTGACCATGGTGTCCAAATAGAAAATTCAGTGCTTGTTCAGCCTAGTAGCAGGGACTTGTGTCTCAACAAGTGGAACAAAGTGAGTCATCTCTACTGGTTTAGAATTTCATGAAGGATGTATTTAAATTTGTCCCCATCTTCTCGCAGCCATGTAAACAAAGAAAATGCTCTAATTTTCTTTTCTAAAACTTCTTTGGTTTGGTGTTAAACTATACCAGCCTTCTAGTAGTTGGAAGTTTTCTCTCTCTCTCTTTTATATATATATATAAAATATATATATATATGTATATATATATGTATATATATATATATATATATATATATATATATATNGTTGGAAGTTTTCTCTCTCTCTCTTTTATATATATATATAATATATATATATATATGTATATATATATATATATATATATTTGAACCTGTTAGATAATAAAATAGGTTCTCCTTGCTGGATACAGTCATTTCAGGTGGATGTTTTAACATTTTTTTATTGAGGTGAAATTTGGGTTCTACTTTTGATAGTTGTTTTGGCTTGGGTAAATTATTTTAGTCTTCATATGCCTGTAAATTCTTTACTTTGTTCTGGATTTTTGCATGATTGGTTGGATAACATTTCTTGATTGACAATTTTTCCTCAGCACTGCCCAGAATGGACATCTAATGTTAATGAAAAGTCCGTTTTCAGTTTAATTTTCGTTCCTCTGAGGATAATTGGCCTTTGATTCCTGGTAATAGGAGTAGTTTCGTTTTTGTTTTGTTTTTCCTTAGGGGTGATTATGATGTGTCTCTATGTGGACTTAACACTGTTTATCTTTCTCACCACGAGCTGTCCCCTATTAATCTGAACTGTGATTTTTTTTTTTCTTTCATTCTTTGGGGGAGAAATCAGCTACTTCTATTCAAACAATGCCTTTTCATCTTGCCTTCTTTTTCCTTTAGAACTTGTGTTGAATACATGTTAGGACCCCCATCTATCTTTCCTATCTCTTCTTGTTCTTTCATCCCCTTCTCTCCCTTCCCTATCTGTTTATTGTTGCCTATATGAGCAGTGTTTGGGGTACAATGATGTTTATAGTAGAGAGCTGAATTCCCTTCTTTAATGGAATTTTTTGTTTTTTGCTGTTTATTCCAATAGAACAATGTCTCTTGGTTTTATTGCTCTTGGACAGTGATGCACTGAAGATTTTATTAATGCTGTCTAACTGACAAAGTTTCTATGGTAGCAAACAACTTCAGTAGTATTTGTATTGCTTCTGTTTTTTGTGTTAGTTTCTTTCTTTTTTAAAAATTTCATTTATTCATTTGAGACAGAGAGATACAGAGAAAGAGCATGAGCAGGGAGAGGAGAGGGAGAAGCAGGGTCCCCACTGAGCGAGGAGCCAGATGTGGGGCTCAATCCCAGGACCCTGGGATCATGACCTGAGCCAAAGGCAGGCACTTAACCATTTGAGCCACCCAGACACCCTTGTGTTAGTTTGTTTTTACTTTTCTTCTCCTTAATACATTTTCATCTTGCTCCTCCATACTTAAATGGTTTGATTATTTCTTGAAAATATGCCTAATGGGAAATTTTGTTCTAGGAGAGGAAAAAAAAATCTGGTGGACACTCCTTTTTGACCCTGAATGTTATTTTGGACTCTGTGATTTGGAGGATATACTTATCCATGAACTTGTACTTGTTTTAGGTTCACCTAAATATCCGGTTAAATGACTGATCTGTCAATTAGGTTTAATTAGGGCTTCAAGATTAGTGCAAATAATGAATACAGTTCTGAGTTTAAGCCAGTAGTGATTTTTGACACTATGAAAGATGTTCTTCATTTTAACGACTATTGAAAAAACTTAAACCCTGGATATGAATAAAGACTCACAAAGAACTCTTCTACATATAACGAGCTCACATAAAGTGGTGTATAGCTGTACAGAAAATACATCCATCTAGACACTTAGATTTTCTCCATGGGGACAAGTGTTCAACTATTCTGATGTGGAATAACTATTTCAGTCAGTCACCTAGACCCTCCAAGTTTTCTGTGAAGGCTCTCTATTCATAGTGCCATTGTTTAGTTGTTTTCAGTCAATTCGGTGTTGTCTCTAAACCTAACTCGTTCTATGCCTTTCCCTTACCTAAGATCTTTGTATGTAGACAGTCAATTGATGTTTTGACTTGTCAAATCAGTCTATTTACGTCTGTCATTCCAACTATAAATGACAAGGATTTGTCCAGTGTTGGTGGAAGAAAATACAAATACATTACCACCCTCTCGCCCGACCACCCCCTCCATTTTGCCGATTTTAAATCCAGTGTTCATTTCTGATTAGGATGTTAAGCAGTCTGTTCTATAAACCAGATCTTTAGTCTTCTCCCTTGAAAGGTGTTCTTTTTTTAAACTTGCATTCAAGTTGCACCTGGCTTTGTTTACACAGTTATTCTTGCTTATGTTTGCCCAGGCCGGTAGCACTTCTCAAAGTGGTGAAGATGGCTTTTTCAGGGGAGGCTAAGTCACAGTGGGGGAGCCAGAGACCACAGAGCACTCTGAAAGCAAGACTCGATGGCAGGTGAAAATTTGATTCTGAGAGGTGTGATGGCAATTTTGAAGCCATAAAGCATCGTCAGCTTCCCCCCAAGTGACCTGTGCACCTGCTCTCTCTCCATATATTTACATTTTCCCAGAATATCATGGTTTAAAAAAAAAAGTAATACCGTGGGTTCTGTCATATTGAATTGAATTTCAGAAGTGGCTAGGGCAAGGATAACAAGGGTGATAAATGTGCAGAAAGAAAGCGAGCTGCTTTTTTTTTTCCCCAGTAGATTTGCAGGATTTTCAGCTGGAAGGTGTTAAAGAGATCCATTGTTTGCTCTGGGAGACCTAATATCCAAACAGAATCTGGCCGAATTGTGCAGACTCACTGAAATCTGTAGACTTTGCCCTTTCCTTCTGAGAACAGGCTGATGAGAAATTCAGTTTCTCCTATGCCTAAAAGTTCTTAAGCAGTCCCTTTGTTCTCATAACCCCCTCCTCCAATATTAGGTGTGGAGGGACGGTAACCCCTGAGGTTTCCACAAGCTGGAGACACTTGTGATTGGGTTATAGGTAAGGAAAACATGAAGCAAGTACCTTGCTGTAAAACAGTTATAAGTAGTTGTCATTACAATAATAGCAATCATTTAAGTATGGTCAAGATACTTATCTATGTTTACTCAGTCCTCAGTACAACCTTACAGTTGCTAGCATCACTGTCACCATATTTCTGTTGAGAAAAATGCCTCTGTACCAGGTTCAGTAGTTGCCTAAGGTCCTGTTGCAAATTAATGGTCATCCCCAGATTTCAAGCCATTGCACTCCAACTCCAGAGTTGACCTTATTATTGGCAAGTGTTCACTTGATACTTGGTCCATGGTATAGGGAATCTATTTCATGTAAGACTTCTGAAGTGTGGATGTTATAAATTGCAAATAAGATACACTTCTTTTTATTGGAAGTTTGGGAACCACTCAAGACTTCTGGGACTGGAATTACTGATCATGAATTATCAGAAATAAGCCAAAATACACATCTGTGACTAAGACTCTGGGCCTGTTTTTAAGAAACATGTAGTTCAGTAGAGGAATATGGACACTAACAAAGCAGTTACCAAAATAATTGTGATGACTGTTGTTGTAAATATTATAAAGTAGGTAGGGGCTGGCAGTGCCTACAGTGGGAGAGCCTGATACTGCCTATATGTTTTCATGTTTTCTTCCTAGCAGAACCTGCCTCTAATTCTGGAAGCTAAAAATATACTCTTTCTCCCACTTTCTTTGCAGTTAAAGGACCTGTAACCAGTGCTGGCTAGTTAGAGCTAAGTCTATGGTGATACTTCTGGGAAATAAACGTCTTATATCCTAATACAGATAGACCTACAGGGAAATGCCTCCCCTTTCTGTGGAGGCAGAGGGTCTCCCTGTGATGTCTAGAACTGTGTTACCTTAGGACCATAGGGTGAGAACAGAAAGCTGTTGAGAGCCTAGGACCTGACTAGACTACTGAAAACCTGAATCAACCCTGGAACTCTCCATCTCCAGATGGCCTGTTACATGAAAAAATACATATCTTTTTGTTAAAACCATTTAAATGACAGTGTTCTCTTGCTTGCAGCTGAAAATGTCATAAATGATAAGGAAGCTTCCCTGAGGAAGAGGCATTGGACCTGGATTATAAAGGAAGAGTGGCTGTTGACTAAGGGAGAAAGGCTCAAGAAGAGTTTCAGGCAGAAGGTCTAACGGGACATAGGGACCTAAGTGGGTGGTTTGTCAGATTTGTAAAATTGAAAGGAGACCAGTATGGAATCATCTAAAAAAAAAAAAAAAAAAAAAAAGGAAAGGGGGGGG
>LNAC01000066.1:5068574-5145357 GCA_002007465.1 Ailurus styani | reverse complement strand
AAAAAAAAAAAAAAAAAAAGGCAAGGGGGTGGATGTGGTACATCCTGAAGCTAAAGTAAGCACATTCTAGGCCATACGAGGAGCATAGGCCACAGCAAGGGTACTGAACTGGGTCCTAAGAGCGGGGAGTATTTCAAACACCGGAAGCAGGAACACCATCTAGTCAGATCTGCACAATGGCTTGGAGTAAGCAGGAACACTGGCGCACGTGGAAGAAAGCAAGGACAGCTACAGGGCAGAGCCTGAAGTAGACAGTGACTGGAAATATGGTTGCTTGGTTGGACAGGAAGGAGTCCGAGCATCAGTTTGTAGGTCCTACTGAGTGTAAACAGGTCTGCCATATCGAAGTGGGCATGAGAGTCTGTAACTCAACTTGTGGATCTCCTCTTCTTTTCTGCTCCCTACCCTCCCATGCCTCAGGCACGGATGTGTGACCTTCAGACAACATCTAGGTTCTGTTTATTCCCTGCCACTCTCTACAACCTTGCTTTGTTTTACAAAATAGCAACTGAGACTTGGAGAGGGCAAGGGGCCTGTACCTGCCCAAAGTCTCATGTCAGTTGAACACATTGGACCCTGGAACCCTAGTCTCTTGGTTTCCAGTCAAGCTATTTTTTTGAAATGGCCGTCTTTCTCAGAACTAGTTCCTTGAAGATGGGAATTGTTATGGGACAGAGAATGGGTTCCAAACTCTGGTTAGCTACTCATCACTTGAAAATCAACACCCAGAGATAAGTGGTGATCAAAAAGAAAAGCTTGCTTTATTCAGAAACCAGCAACCTGAGAATGTTGACTAATGTCCCAAAGATCATCTTTACCATCCAGGCAAAGCTGGAGGGTTTTAAAGGGGAAGGTGTGGGAAACGGGGCTAGTGTGGCAAGGCTGGAGCTCAGGTGCTTATTGTATGTCAAGATGACCCTGAACAGACTTGCTGGCATCAGTGGTGGCTTCTCTTGAATGTAGTCAGAGCTTAACTTCTGGGAAGGTCTGGTCCTTCATTCCTCAAGGCCAGTGGTCTGCAAATCTCTAGGAAAGTAGGTCAGTTCTGCTACAGACTGAGGAACTTAGGTCAGCAAACAAAGAGTGATTAACTAGCTTGAAGCTAGTTAATCCTTAACACTAGTTGGAGTTCTGTTACAGTAGGACTTGAGTGGGATTATCCAGAATGTTTTAAGTTTATAAATATATTACTGTATCATTGTTTACTTAACAGATGGTATATTCACCTTTATCTTCCCCCTCATTGAGTTGGTGCTACTGATCAGAGGATGAACCTAGAATATGAGATGAGGAACATGAGAGTGATGGAAAAGGGTATTAGGAAATATCAGGAGCTGATGACTTTTCCCATCCAAGGGCCAGGTAGGGACAGGGAGTGGAGTTATCCAGGTAAGGATGGAGAGCTAGGAACTGAAGACTGCTGTCCCTAAAGGGGCCGCTGATACTCCTCATCAGCCAACTGTTGACCTGCAAGATGGTGGGTGCTGGGTTACCAGATCTCCCATTTTCTGAGTGACCCTAAAAGTTTGCACTTACATATGAAATGGTAGTTAATGTTCTTAAATGTTTAAATTTATATTTAATGGTGGCTTAAATTGTTTTAAAACACTTTGTCAGCAGCAACAACAAATTTCCACTTCAATGGAGAAGTAACTTTCAAGTGTTTTTTGTTTTTTTAAATCATATGCCATTCTGAAGAAAAAAATGTTTATAGATTATGTGTAAAAATGACTAATCACATAAACTATTAAATCTACAAAAGAAAGTTAGATCAAACTAGCCTTATTAGTTTCCAATGGCTATTGTAACAAATTACCACAGATCTAGTGACTTAAAAATTTATTTTCCTGTGGTTCTAGAGTTCAGAAGTACACATGAGTTTTAATGGGCTGGAGCTAAGGTGTCAGTGGAGCCATGCTCCCTCCAGAAGCCCTTGAAGAGAATCCATTCCTTGCCTCTGCCAGTTCTGATGACTGCTGACATTCCTTGGCTTTTGGCCACATCATTCCTATCTTCAAATCTCTCTCTCTACTCTATCTTACTTTAACTTCTCCTTTGTCTGTGACATGTTTCCCTCTGCTTCCTTCTTCTGAAGATATGCATGATTGAGTTTAAGATCCATCCTAATAATTTAGGATAACCTCCTCATTTAAAAATCCTCATTTTAATCACATTGCAAGGACGCTTCTTACATATAACTTAGCATTTACAGGTTTCATGAAATAGGTGATGAATATGTTTGGGGGATTCTTTTTCACACCATCACATGAATAATTTACATCTTATTAAAAATTTTATACCTTTTATCTGTTGCTTGAATCATAATGTGCATACTTTATAATGATATCGGATATTTATGGTTATAGGTATGAATTCATATTTAAAAAAACTGTAATGATTGTAATTTCTTATTGATTTCTTAACAGAGTTGATAAGATCTTTACTGTTTCTACCTGGTGTTTTATTCCAGTAGCTCACTCAAGAGACCACTGGTCTATAGTAGGGGTTCTCAACCTTAGCACTCTTGATTTTTTTTCTGACCAGATAATTCTTCATTGTTGAGGGCCGTCTTGTGCACTGTAGAATTAGCAGCATCCCTGGCCTCAAAGCACTAGATGCCCACTCATAACCACCCTGCCTCCCACCCGTGTGATGACAAAATTAGCTTCACTGTGGGTAGAAATAAATTTCCTACCAACACTGTCCTTTGCACACCAACATGAAAGGGAAGAAAAATGAGTTATTATTCAGTTAACACAGGATACGTGGCTGGCTCAGGTGGTTAAGCATCTGACTCTTGATTTTTGGCCGGTCATGAGCTCACGGCTGTAAGATCAGGTTGATCATTCCGGGCTTTGAGATCAGTGGTGAGTCTGCTGCAGACTCTCCCTCTCTCTGCACCTCCTCCTGATCTCTTTCCCTCTAAATAAATCTTTGGGGCGCCTGGGTGGCTCAGTCAGTTAAGTCACCTGACTTTGGTTTACATCATGATCTCAGGGTGCTGGGACGGAGCCCTGCATCAGGCTCTGTGCTCAACAAGGAGTCTGCTTCTCCCTTTCCCTCTGCCCCTCCCCTTCTTTGTGCCTGCACTCTCTCTAAAATGAAATTTTAGAAAACATTAATACAACAGTCTACACGTAAGAGAGGACAAAGACAAAATCACACACACACATACAGCAAAGCAAGTCTTGGGAATTAAAGTAGCTGTTTAATTGGTCTCCTCTGAAAGAATAATGAAATGTTTTCTCTGCAAGACTCCTCAGATCTCTCCTTAAAGAGTTACATCTTGACATGGGCTCCTACATTAACCCCATTAAAAAGTTGTTACATTTCAAGTGTTTGTAGATCTGTGACTTTGGAGTCCTCTCTGCACTATGAATAGGGCTTTTCTAGTCCCTGGAAAGACTGGTCTACAATTTGTTACAGGGTTGTTGAAGGAAGGATTCAGGACCACCACGTCTTCAAAGAGACTCTTCCAAGAGGACGGAAGCAGGGGAAGCTACTTTCTTTCCCTTCATAAGCAAAGAAAGTTTATTTTTAAAAAATCTCCCTTACATCAAATATAAGCTGGCCAAATATCCCCTGGAGGATGAAATGGACCCCAGTTGAGAACCATTTGCCTAGAGCAAAGGTTGAAGAGGTGAGCAGTCAGGTGACAACATGAAATCAAACAAGAGCTTGGAGAAAGCCATGGGAAGAAAAAAAACCTTCATAAATAATTTATCTTAGATTTGTTAATTAAACCAGGAGGCCATTAGATGGAGGTGGCTTTAATGTCCTGGGAGTCTATGTAAACAAACCAAAATCTGAGTCTTTAAATGCTTCGAGATTACTAAGTCGAAACCTAAGGATAATTAGTCACAAAGAGCCTGCTAGACTTAAAACTACAGCTAAATAATTTCATTCCTTTGCTTCTGCTTTTTTCTCTATAAAAATCTCTCCCTAAGCGCCTGCCAATGGCAAGCTCCACCCCTTGCAGTTTGGTGCCGACTGACTTGAATCAATTTTTGCGCAAGTAAACTTAAACTGAGGTATATTAAAATTAAGAGTTCAAAACTGCTTTTGATTATGGACTCATTTGGTTAGTATTAAATCCTAATAATGTTATAGAGGCCCAGTGTAAGAAGAGGAATGAATTTCAATAAAGGAAAGAAAATTTTATATATCATTTTCCTCATCCTTTTTTTTTTTTTTTTTTCTGGTTTGGAACCAGATTGGAGATTATTTCCTCTGGTCAGGGATAGACTGAATGGCTAGCTTTTACTAATTGTCTTTCACTGTTCTTTGTTTTCTTAGCAAATTGCTTTGATTACCCCCCCTCCCCTCCCCTCCCTTACCTTATTACTGCCATTTCATGACTGCCTGATAGAAATCTAGTTTCCTTTATCTGATAAATTTAAAACCTTATAGGCTACTATATAATATATTTGGATTAGGATCTTTAAGGCACTATGCCAAATTTAAATTTGGCAAGAAGCTGGAGAATCGAGAGTGGTTGGCAACATCCCCCTCCCTCATGCCTTAAAAATTAGAAGTGGTGTAAGTCATGGGATGTCACAAGTAGTCCAGGAGAAACCGTAGACTTTATCCTAATCATTTTAGGATCTAGGACATGGGTTATTAGGATGATGGGGAGGAAAGTGAGGTTGGGAGGAATTAGAAAAGACATAGCGACATGGGGTAGTGAATACAGCATGTATTCTCCATGGATGCTCCTTGCTTTGAGGTACGTTTGGGGATTGGTTGTTTTCTTCTCTGACTTGTGCCAATTAAAATCTCCTGAGGTAGTTTGATCTCAGTCTTTATTTTTGTCTAATAATCTTAACATGTCATAACCTTTGAAGAGAGGGTCTTTGTACAGGTACTTCATACAGATTCATGAAACAGTTGAGTATTTAAATGACATCTTTACTTGCTCAGCACTGATTTCTGGGTTTGTGTCTAGACAGTCAACTCCATGTAACATGTGCCTCAGTGGAAAAGTAGGCTTTATCTGTTACACCTCCTTCTACCTCATACCTTTATATTCTGATTCTATGGGAGCTACTTTAAATTTTTGTTAACCATAGGTATGTAATAGGCATGAAAACCCTGTCTGATCTGGGAGAGTTTCAGTTGACTTCCTTCCCTGCTCCTCTGTGAAGTCTAAAGAAAACTGGTTTTGCCTCCATTTTGTAATTCATTTCAAGATTCCTTTACATAAATGCGTGCATCTGTGACCTTTTCTTTGCACAGGTTGTAACATCTGCTGGTTCCCTCATGAGTTGAATAAACTCATTAACATTGTGTGTGTGTGTGTGTGTGCGCGCGCTCTATAGTTCGTTAAAACTAGGGTTTGGTTAGAACCTGGAGATCTTTTCCTATAGATAGAATCAGAAATTAAGTTTTGTTGTCTCACCTCCCCACACCCATGTTTACATGTGACCAGTTGCCTCTATCTCACAAGAAAACATTGCTTTTTGCTCAGTCTACTTGAATGGGCACAGTTGCCTTCTTAGATTTATCTCAAAAACAATGAAATGATCCTCTTATAGAGAAATTGTGAGTATTGTTCCATTGCTTTGACAGTTCAAAAGACTTCAGGGCTTAAAATATTGGTTGGGAGATCCAGGTTTCATGAGCTAATAATGGTTTGTTTCCTGGGATTACTTGAATTGTTTTCATTTTACAGCATGGATGAAACCACCCACTCTTGAATAATAAATGCACTAGCTTGGATGTTTGGCATAAAGGGAAGCTATAGGTACAATGCTAAAATAAACAACCTAAGTCTGATGTTTCTCTGATTGACAGAGCCATTTTTTTCCTGAGAATGTGGCAGGGTCAGTTAAATCTTTGAAAATCAGAAATGTCATCCTAGCTTCTTTCTGTTTCTACAAAGCTCTCATTCACTGAAAAATCACACCTAAAGAAATATATCTTCTTGGCAGGGCCATTATCTTTCTTGATGAGATATGAGTGTATTAGAGGCGATTCTTGTGAAATTACTGATGGTGTTAGACGGAAAAAAAAGATAAAATGAAAATGAATTCATTTCAGACTAATAAGATATGAAATCAGAAATGTGGGAGGTCAATTGGATATGAGCCTTATACTTTATTTTTAATACGTAAAGATCACAGACTCCTGGGAGATGTCTTGTGTTCAGGTGTAAAGTAAAAGTACAGCATGTTTAGAACTATCTGGAGGCCTGATTTTGCTCATCTTTGGAAGGCAAGATGTTGTTTATACAAACATTGGTATATTCCCAGAGTTTCAAAGCAAGCATAATGTGGCTTCACATATGAAACCTGTCCTACATCTTGAGATGCTCTTTCCTTGATAACAAATAATAATGGAGAAAATCTTGTACTGAAAAGTGTGTACCTTTTTGTAAATATTAATATTTAATTTGGATTTTATACCTGGGCTGCAAATAAAATTTGGATCCTACTGGGTCAGTCAGAACATAAGCAGAGACTTGAGTAGAGCTGTAATTTTGAACATTCTCTTGCCTTGCCAGCTCTGAAATTCTCCGGGTCCTTTTCTTTATAGTCTGTGGTTATGAATATTCTATTACCGGTTTGTGTAATGGATTGATCCTTGCATCAAGTTCCAGGGATAAACTTGAAAAGTTAGGTATGCATCCTGTGAGCCTGGGAAGGTCTGAATGAAGTCACACTGGGGAGAAGGTTACATGTCAATGCTATTCCTCCAACAAGGAGGGATGACCATGAACAGGAAATAACAGTCCTGGGAAAATACGCCCCCTGCTCATTTGTTACTTGGATGGATTTATTGAGCACTTATGTGACAAATAAGAAAAGAGCTGGATATCCATTAGTGAACATTCAGAGTCTGATCTTATTTTCATAGTTCAAGGTGAATGGGCAAGTCAGACTGAACAAATAGATGATTAATAAATTACTAATTATTTATCTGTGCTAAATACAAGCACTGGGAAAAACTTCTTTACCAGTGGTTTCAGGGACCTTGCTAAAAAGTTACTTTTTGCCATATTTTCAATGGAGTCAGCTTGATGATAGCAGGCATGACTTTTGTAGATTTCCCCCTCCATACTTTTTGATAGAACTAGTGATTAATAATGAGGATAAAGGGACGATCACCAGAATAGAGGAGGTATAATAGCAAACAGGAGTGGGGAAGAGATAATGCCGAGAGGAAAGTTGTGTAAGGAGATCTTTAATCTGCATTGTTGTTCTTGACTTCACTGTTGTAAAGAAATAAGGAGCTGAGCTGTCTTATTGCTGTCATGAAGCTTGGAAGTAAAATCAATAATGACTATACTATTATCTTAAAGTATTAGCAATAAAAGAAGGAGAAGCATTTCTACTTAAAGGAATTACAGCAGCCTTTAGGCTGTTCTTGGAAATTCAGGAGAATAAGTATTATTTTGTTTATGCTAACATTTGAATACTCCAGTAGTAACACAAACTTCACTGCAGAAAAGGAAGCTACAAGACGAACCTGAGTCCGTGTGTTCCTGCTCCCTTTTTCTGCTAACCAGTCAACTTGATGGTACAATGAAATGGAAATTTCCTGAACTGGGGACATTGGCATTCATCCTTTTACAAGGCCTACTGGCAAGATAATGTCAAGTGTCCTTATATAGGTGTAATTCTGGAATGATTTTTCTCCTTTAATGCTGCCATATAAATCAGTCTTAATGCTCCATTAAAACAAATGAACATGTACTAATGATACCAACTCATACCTCTTTCCTGAATGGCAATTGGGGCTGGGAATATGGAGCTATTCTGTGTCCAACAGAATGTGTCCGTGGAGACTGGATTGCTCACTGTCATGGACAAGCTAATCAAACACAGCTCAAACAGAAATTCAAATCAATCTCTTAATGAGTGACCCACTCCAGCAACCCCCCCCCCGCCCCCGCAATCAACTTAGTAATTGTTTCACCTGAACTGCCTTGCTGGCCTTGGAAAGTTGAGGTTTGCTGCTGTTTAAAGCTTGATGAATTTTAGAGAAAATTGTTTTTGCATCATTGGCAGGAAATTTAAACCTCAGCATAGGCTCATGTGAGTTGTTTTGGGTTGGGTTCAGCCCTATGAGATAAGGGTTACTTCAGTTTCTCAGAGAAGGAAATTAAGGTTAACAGAGTCATTACATTCCAGTCACATGGCCATTACATGTCATAACCAGAATTCAAGCCAGTTCTGTTTTACACCAAAGGTACACTTTTAACCCATTATTCTATAGTCTGTGCTTCTCACTCAGAATGGAGCTGGGATTATGGGCTTGTTAAGTGGCATCAACATCCTAGGTTGGAAGAAAATTCCAAAATCTCAAATCTCTGCCTTTGCAACTACTTAAAATTATTTATATGATTCATTTGTATGGATTGATAATGACAGTTACTTTTGAGGCTGCCCTACACATTAACCCCCCAGAATTTCCACTTCATTCTGGTGATTTTTCCAGTTTCCTTCTCTCTTCTATGCCTCTAGTTTTTCCCTAACCTCACAGCATATGCCCTGTGTTCAGAGTTCCTTTTCAGTTTAATTAAAAAAAGTTTTTTTTCTTCCTCTGGCCTGGTGGGATGGGGTCCTACAAAATAAGAGCAAGTAGGGCGCCTGGGTGGCTCAGTGGGTTAAAGCCTCTGCTTTCGGCTCAGGTCATGATCTCAGGGTCCTGGGATCGAGGCCCGCATCGGGCTCTCTGCTCAGCAGGGAGCCTGCTTCCTCCTCTCCCTGTCTCTCTGCCTGCCTCTCTGCCTACTTGTAATCTCTCTCTGTCAAATAAATAAATAAAATCTTTAAAAAAAAAAAGTGATGTTTCCATTTGTTGGCAAATTCTGCTTTTGCCTTTTATTGAGAGAATCTGATCCTCTACTGAACATCAGGGTTGTGAAATCTAATTGTTCTTCAAACATTAGCTCTCCAGATACCAACCTTAAACAAAATAACATATGCTAGACCCTTCTCACAAAGACACCAACAGCTACAGAACATCTTTATGGTGGGCTCTAGGGAGTTTTAAAGACACAAAATGATGAGTCCTTGTCCCTCTAGATAAGGTTCAATCCTCGTGTTGTATGTTCCCATAAAACATATGGGAACGTATGTGTGCTTTCCTCTTCATGACGTTTCTACAGATGCAATTACTTGTTGGAATGTCTGCTCCTAATAGTAGACCATGATTCTGTGAAGGTGAACACCGTGGTTTGATCTGTTTTAGCTGCTTTGACTGCACTGTGCCAAGCACAAGACTGTACTTAATATTGCATTATATTTAATTGAACTGAATTGAATCATCATCATAGTTGATTTAACTGTCACTTGAATCCTTACCTTGTGCAAGTTATGGTGATCAATCCTATAGGCTAGAAAGAGACTGAAAAAATTCCTATCTTTCTGGAGCACACAATTTAGTGAGAAGACAGTAAAGATGTGTAATAGGACATTAAATAAATGATAGCACGTAACACCCTTTGTATGCTACTATTAAGTAGTGATTATTGATAACGTAGCCACCACTGACTGAAAACCTGTCTTCTAGAGTGTGTTTCATGCATTATGTGATGTCAATACTATATCCTGCCCCAGATCACAATAGAGGACAACTGAAACTGTTCTAGGTCACACAACCACTAAGTACCAGATATGGGATTCAAACCTAAGCTGACTCCAAAGCCAAAGCGCCTGTTCCTGAAACACACTGTTTTATGTGGTAATCTCTGCACCTCTGTAAGAAAGTACAATGAACACAGATTTGAGGGTCAGATTCCGGCAAGTCTTCTGGAGGAGATGGTACTTGAGAAATTTTCAAGGGGTTAAGAGTTAGCCAGGTGAATCTTTTAGTTAGAAATGCACATTCAAAGTAGAGAGAACAAAAGACACATTTCAGGAAATGTGAGTAGTGGAGGATAGAAACAAGGCTGATCACAAAACATTTACTAGTTACTTTTATGACTGAAGGAGGTGTTTAAGCTGAGGGCCTCATGTAGTCCCATATATGTGACCAGAGCAACGGGGCCGGGGGCAAGTTTTGGTAGACAGGAATAATGGAAACTATTCACTTAGAGTCTCAAGTATCTGTTAGATGAATGCTTGTGCTTCCAAAGCAAGTAGTCTGCTCTGTGGAGCTAGACCACTAGTAAGTGAGTAAATGTAGCAGTTTAGGACTGTGATCTTTTCTCTGATGGGAATGAACAAGATGATAGATGTGGTAGAAAGCTACTTAGAGAAGCTCCCTGTAGCTGGGAGAAAGCTGAGCGCATTCCTGTGAGGATGGGCTATTCAAGGTAGTATCTGAAGAATGGGGAAGGGGCCAGCCACACTGTCAAGGCACTGAGCCCAGCAAGTGTGAAGGGAAGTATATCCATCAGTATGAGGAATTGAAAGGAGGCACTGAAGGTGCGGTGTGACAGGTGCTTGGATGGTGAGTGATAGGAAATTCAGGGCTACATAAGCCATAGCAAGAAGATGACTTCCAAAGCTTAGTGAGTTCGTCAGATTTATTTTTCTAAATGATCACTTTGTATCCTTGATCAAAGGCTTTTTTCAGTTGCATTGATAGTGGTTCAAGCACAGTAGGGTTAGTTCTAATGCAGAAGGAACGGGTAGAAAAGGCAGCCTAAAGCTGATATAGTAACTTTATGAAATCAGCAGGAACCTAGACTCCTGTCTTTTGCTCTGCTATCTTTTTAGCCCTAGCTTGCATCCTCACATCTACAAGATGGCTGCTAGAGTTCCCACATTCCTTCCATTTTCCACACAGGGGCCGAATGGAGGAGAGAAGGGCACTAGGATCCTAGGATAACTGACTGTCTAGCCCTGGGTCCATTCTTGGAAATTCTGCCCACTGACTTCCAAATAATTAGACACTTAAAAGTGCAAGAGAGACTGAAAATCCATCCTTTAAAAATGGAGCACATTTCTATCCAGAGGAAAAACAAGTTTCTTGTACTAAATAAGAATACTCATGGGGAAGGCAAGCAACCTTTTCTGCCACAAAAGCTGTGTGGCAAACAGATTGGAGGTGGCAGAATATAAACAAGAAAGGGACAGTGGTGATCTAGAAGATGTAGAAAACCATTTTTCTTTAGCTGAAATTAGAATGGAAAGGAAGGTGGTGAGGGGTAAAAAGTTAGAAATGGAGAAAAGGATAAACTTGATCTATTTGGAAGCCACAACTGATAGGATTTATAGAGCTTTCCTTCCCTTATGCACACAGTTGAAGAATTGAGGATGACTTCCTGGTTTTTTACATGTTAATTTCTTTCTTACTGGTGTTATAAAGTGAGGAGGAAAAGATGCAGAAAATTACTATACAGGGTGAGGAGAAATGTGACTTTATTCATATGATTTATAAATATCACTCTTTTCAGGGAAGGAAGCTACTACATAGCTTAAGTTACCTGCTGATCTAAGCGCTTTCTCTGTGAAAGAGCTCTCAGAGAAAAGGGAACCCTTTACAATCTCCCTCAAAACCTGAGATTCACACCATGCTACGCCTTATGCATTTGACAGCTTCCCAAAGCAGATAAACTCTATAATTGCTTTGATAACAGACTCACCAGTGTTAAAAAGGAAATAAGAAAAAGAAATGCAATGATATGCAAATTTAGGGAGGGGGCAATTTTAGCAGCTTTCAATCTATTTGACTAAATGTAATATAAAACTTCCTTATGTCAAATACAGCCCAGCAAATACTAAAGATTATTGTCATGAAGCAGAGAAAATCTGGTTAGCTAACTTATGAGTCTGAGTAGATTGACAGTACTCCAAATTGGAATTCAAATATTTAGAAGCAATGAAGCTTCTACTTCATACTTCCAGATCATGATGACTCTGAAGGGGTTTACAATGTAGTGATCTGAAATATTAGCTAAGAAATTAATGCATACCAGTACAGTATAATTTGTTTTCAACACAATACTTGTCAGACTTCCACCTGGGGACACACAGGGCCAAATAGGTCCCCCCCCCCAAGAATGAAGATTGCACACAGAGCCCTCATATATTTATGTTAACTTAAGGCAGCTAATTACTGAAATGTCCTAGACATCATCAGACTATGGCCAAAGGCTCTAGGTTAGCATTGAGAGGACTTAAGTTTGATCCTTGGCTTCACTACTTCCTAGTTCTGTGACTTTGGAAAAGTCATTTGAGCTCCTTGATTCATAGTTTTCTCCTGTGAAAATTGGAAATATTTTTATTACTGATCTGTATCACAGTAATCCTATCCTAGATTCTTTAACCGTGTGGGACAATATGGAGATATCAATATAAATGAGTGCCTACTAAGGACTGAATGGAGAAGGGAATTTCAGAGGACACTCTGAAATAGTTAGCCTACCTCTCTTGTTGTTAATAAATTTGGTAGCCTCTTAGTTGGTTGGAATAAAAATGATAACCTAGCTTCCTGATGGGTGAATTCAGCCTACAGATACACTCAAACACATATGTATATTCATACACACACATGTGTACATAAGCCACACATACATATGTATATACAAATACATACAATACCAACTTGGCCAACTAAGCATGACTTTTACCCACAAATACGCATATATGATTTCTTCTTGTATGGCTTCTTAAAATGATTTTTAAAAATTGTATCTCTTGTCAACTAACTGCATACAAATACAGACTCCTGGCTTCCAGGAACACTTCTTTCCTGAATGGCTTATCTTTTTAGGTGGGGCATAGATAGCCGGTTCAACATAGTTTCTAAGTTTTACTGTGGATTTAACTTTGCTTACGTGATCCTTGAAGATACTTGTTTTCTGTGCTTCAGTTAGAGTGTGATTTAGCAAAAGATAAGATGTACCTGAGTTAGTTCTCTTTCGATAATGTTAGTTGTTTTGTCCAGCTAGTCAATTTTGAAATATGTGAAACTCTTGGGGGATTGGCTATGCAAGACTGCATGGCTGAGTGAGAACAACCACTTCACTCTTTAAACACAGTTTGTTAATAATAATAGAAGAGAATTTGAAATGGCCAAGAGAGATGATTCACCATTGTAAGAACACCATCTATGTAGCCTCTTATAGCAAGGGGAGTAGTTTGCTAAACTTTCTTGAAATAAGCATGCATTTGCCTAAGGCCATCCATGCCTGCTGTATCCTTCCCCTTGTTGAGATAAAAGGTGGACTCTTCTGAAGCTAGCACATTTATAGTGTTTTTAATTAGTGACCTTGACCAACTGAGCCCTCTTTTTAAGCTTTGGTTCAAAGTCGAACCAACAGAGAATCTCTTCCAATTTTAGTGAATTAGTATTTATGTAAAACAGGATCTTATATAATCAAAAAGACATTAGGGAATTAAATGTAAAAGCAGCACACTATATACTGTATATTATCAATTAAAAGTGAATTTATTTCAAAACAAAGTGGCTGCATATTCAGCATCCCTTAAACCACTGGTTCTCAACTGGAGGTGATTTTGTCCCCTAAGGGATATTTGACATTATCTGAAGATATTTTTGGTAGTCAAGACTAGGGAGGTGCTACAGGCGTCTCTGGTTGGTGGGGACTAAGGATGCTGCTACACACTCGACACTGCATAGGACAATCCCTACCACCCCATTACGTAGCACAAAATATCAATAGTGCAGAGTTTGAGAAACCCTATTTAAAGAATACATCTTTTGTAGAAGCTTTCTTAAATTCAAGAGAAATTTAGACCAGAGAATTTAACACAAGTTTGCATTTCTGGGTAGGGTGAAATGTAATTTGTGTCCTGCACAGCATTCCTTATCTTCCTATTTAATGATAATTGAGGTGAATTTGAATTATGTTAACTTAGCTAACCTAGAACTATACTTCCTAAAGTTTCCTTTCTTACACAGTAATGAATTAGCAGGGACAACCAGAGAAATTTTGCATGAGATTTGGAAGTCATAAGTGGAATTATAACCATTTTTTTGTTTTTTAAAGATTTTATTTATTTGACACAGAGAGATGACAAGTAGGTAGAGAGGCAGGCAGAGAGAGAGGAGGAAGCAGGCTCCCCGCCGAGCAGAGAGCCCGATGCGGGCCTCAATCCCAGGACCCTGAGATCATGACCTGAGCCGAAAGCAGAGGCTTTAACCCACTGAGCCACCCAGGCACCCCATTTTTTTGTTTTTTAGGCTTAGAAAGTTGTACCAGGCCACATGGCATCACTGTAGCTCACACACACAGTAACATGGCTGCCAGATGACCTGGTTGGCCCAGGAAAGCAGCTGAGCCTACAGCAACTAATACTACAGCTGAGCCTACAGCTGGATCCTCTTTCTGTTTCTTTGACTTTTGGGAGGGGTGCATGATGTTCCATGATGAAGGGTAGACTTACATCTTCATTTCTCTTGGGTACGTGTATAAGTGGGAATGGAATTACTGAGTCACTATTTAACTTTTTGAAGAACTGCCAAACTGCTTTCCAAAGTGACTGTACCATATACACTCCTCCCACCAAAATAATGTGTCTACCTTCTCCACATCCTGGCACTCACCTTTCTTTTCCACTATAATCATTCTAATGGGTATGACTTGGTATGTCATTATGGTTTTGATTTGCATTTTCCTAATGGCCAATAATGTTAAACATTTTTTTCTTATGCTTATTGGGTAGTTGTGTATCTTCTTTTGAAAATTGTATATGCAGATCCTTTGCCATTTTAAGTGGGTTATTTGTCGTTTTATTCTTATGTGGTAATATTTTTTTTTATTTCCTAGGTAAATCTCCTATCGGATACGATTTGCAAACATTTTCTTCCATTCAGTGGGTTGTCCTCTACTTTCTTGATGGTGCCCTTTAAGGCACAAAGATTTTTAATTTTGATGCCAAGTTTATCTCTCATCTTTTGTTGCTTTTCTTTTGATGTCCTACCTAAGAAATCATTGCTTGATTTAAGGTCATTAAGATTTATACCTAAGTTTCCTTCTAAGAGTTTTATAATTCTGAGTTTTATATTTAGATACTTGATCCCTTTCAAATACATATATATATATATATATATAATTTTTTTTTTTTGTCTATAGTACAAAGGAGGTGCTGCCTACTTAAGATCACTCAGAATTGCAAGTAGGGGTCGCCCACATTCTTTTTCCATTTGTCCCAGAACCACTTGTTAGATGATTCATTTCCCCATGGAACTGGCTTGGAATCCTGTTAAAAAGCAATTGACTGTACAGGTGTAAATTATTTCTGGACTCTTAATTACATTCCATTGACCTCTATGTCTATCCTTAGGCCTGTATCATACTGTCTAGGTTACTATAACTTTGCAGTAAATTTGGAAATTGGAAATTGTGTCCAATTTGCTCTTCTTAAAAATTATTTTGGGTATTTTGGGTGTTTCTTGGATTTCCATATGAATTTTAAGGTCATTTTGTCGATTTATGCAAGTAATGTGTGTTTTAAGCCATTAAGTTTGGGGGTAGTTTGTTACATGGTGACACATAACTACTATACAGCAAATCCAGGGGTGTTCAGGTACAATGCTCTTTATGTATTGAAAGTTAAACACTTAGTTAAACAAGTAAATGTAGACTGTGAGATTTGAGGGCATAAACTTTAGTGGGAATAAGAGATAGCTCTTCCCCTTTTATGTCTTTATTTACACTTGTCTCTTAAAATGTCTATAAAAATTGGTATGGTGAACACATGGCTCAAATACACATGAATTAGGTTCTTTGTCTATTGTGCACTTAAATAGAGGGTTAGAGATCTTGGACAGGGGTATTTCTGAGCATAGCCAGTAATATATTGAAAACTTTTACAGGTTAATTAAGAACTCAGAAAGTGACCACTTCAATCTTAAAGACTTGTTTCTTTTTGGACACCTTCTAATGAAAAAGTTTGCATCTTCCTGAGGATATGGGATATTCATGTTGAAAGCTCAGGCTCTGGAATCAGGGCTGGAAATTGAATTCAATCTTGTTTACAATTTACCAGATATTTGATTTAGGCCAAGTGCAGAGCCTGTCTAAACCCCAGCTTCCTCCTCTGTAAGAGAGGGATTGTAATAGTACACACCTCAAAGTGATTTTTATGAAGATTGAGCCAGATAGTTTCTGTAAGCACAGAACAGATGCCTACTCCATGAATACCTCATATTAATAACTTACACACCCAAACCAAGATAAACCTACTTTACATAAATTTAGAGATGATTTGCATAACCCAAAGAGGCCTTTAAACAAGGGGCTCCATTGAGAATACAGATGGTATACAGTATTATTTCAAAAGCATTAAATTTTCATCTCGATTCGGTCTCTAGCTGCATTGTACATTGAGAAAGTTACTTCCCATCTTCTGGAACTCTTTATACACGGAGGGAGTCTGGGAGCAGCTATTTCTTAAATCCCTTTCTAGTTGTAGGGTGCTATAATGAAGCCTTGTTAGAATGTTGGGGGTGGGGGGCAAGGGAAAAAACCAGAAGGCTTAAGCGTTGGGAGGTGCTGCCTACTTAAGATCACTCAGAATTGCAAGTAGTGTATTGTGAATTCTAATGGAAGTCTTTTTTGTTTGGTTTTTTGCACACACATTGACTTTATAAAACGAGGCATGCTGTAATGCTATTTAATTAGTTGCCACACTCCTCTGAGGAAATATATAACAAGTATTATTTTAATATGAAATGACAACTTGAGTAAATTAGATGTTGACCATGTAGCTTTTTCATAACATGGGTAGAAGACTGATGGATATACTTAAAAGAAAAGGACAGAGACTCAGGACTCTACCATCCCTGGCTTCCATCTCAATATGTCTGTTCTTCTGTGTTTATTTGCAAAACATTGCTGTTTGTTTGTGAGGCTGGGTACATACATGACTAATCAGAAGGGCTTGAAATGAGGTAGGTGAGCCATAAATATTTTAGTGACTGATATTAATGCATTAGTCAGGGGTCTTGGTTATAAACTCAAACTGGCTCTGAAATAAAAAAGGAATTTATTCAGTTTGAAAACTAAGGGGTAACTTTAAGCACAACTGGAAGCAGAGGCTCAAATGAGGTGACTTACGTTATCGGGTCTTTTCCGCCATTCCCGTATATTTTAGTTCTGCCTCCACTCTTGGTTTTATTCTCAAGCATGTTCTGTCCATGTAATGCATTTGCCTCAGCTGAGTAGTGTGCCTGTAACTGAACAAATTTTGATTTTTGCCTCTCCAAGCCTGGCCTTAGTCTTCCCTGAAGCTAGAGGGATACGGTGAACTTACCCTTACTTCATCCTAACAACTGAAAAAATTTTAACAGTCTGAAAGTGGAGAAGATTGCTTCTATTGGCAGGAGACATAAATGCTGGGCTATTGAAAACAGAGCTTCACTGCAGAGAGTATATTTGGAGAATGTTTCTCTTTGTTTTTTGGGTGTTTGTTGTTGTTGTTTGCTTTTGAGTGGGCTTTCATATGCTTTTATATATGGTGTGAGATTACTGCCCTGGAGTTGCACCCTGGTAGGAGAGCTGGGAAGCAAATTTACCTTGACTTTCAATTTGAGAGTCCTTTAACTACCATACGTTGTTACCTTCAACAAGACAACAGAGAATTATATTATCTTTCTGAAGAAGTGCTGATAATCTAGAGGATGTGTAGAGAACTGTGAGAAGGATCATTAGAGACCTGGAAAATAGTGTGCAAAGAATAACAAGACCCACTGGGGGTATTGACTAAGATGAGAGAATATTAGTAGACCTGGGACAAATGGAGGAGCTAGAAAAGGTAGGTGAAGGTCTCTGTTGAAGGAAACACTGGAGCACCCTGATTCTTAGTGGATAATATCTGCAGAATGAAAGAATGTGGTTTAACCAAAAAAACTGTTTCCCAGGGGTCAGAGATGTCAAGCAACAGAATGGGATTTCCGGGACCATGAAAGTTCAGTCTCAAGAAAAAATACATGAATATCTAGTAGGAATTCTGTAGAATAAAGTTGTCCAGAAGAAATATAATACAAACCAGATATGTTGACTTAAATTTCCTGGCAACTACATTTAAAAAGTAAGAAAAAAAAGTGAACTTATTTTGGCTATATTGTGTTAAATGTTAATATCATGTCTATTATTAATCAATACAAAAGTTTTGAGACTTTACAAATTTTTTTTATACTAAGTCTTCAAAATACTGTGTGCTTTTTACACTTAGAGCACATCTGGATTTGGACTAGCTGTATTTCAAGTGCTCAGTAATAATCATATGTGGTTAGTGACTATGGTATTGCAAGGAGCAGCTCTGGAGGTAGAAGGAAGGTGCTTATTACCTCTGAAGTCCCTTTCAAAACCAACCATGTCTGAATCTGTGGGAGAAGCAGTTATGGTAAAACCATTCCTCCTTACAAACCTTCACTAGCTTTCCAGGACCTGAAAAAAAGAATTATAAACTCTGAGTCTTCTGATTCATGTCTAATAAATTCCAATGTCTGTGAGGTCAAGGACTATGTCTGTCATGTTCATCTTTGTTTCTCAAGGCTAAACATAGTACCAGTCCAAAGAAAGTTCTAAAGCATTTTTTTGGATGGATGAATAATCTGAACTTCATCTTCCTTTCTAGTTTCTCCTTATTTTTCTCATGCATGTACCCTATGCTACCCACATGCGCCCCCATTACATTCTTATTAATGAGAAGGGCTCTTCTTACATTCCTATTTAGAAGGAAGATGTTGATCTCTTTAAATAGGCAAATTTTGACATATCAGTGAGAATCTAATTTCATTTAAAAAAGGGGCTCCAGGGGTGCCTGGGTGGCTCAGTGGGTTAAGGCCTCTGCCTTCAGCTCACGTCATGATCTCAGGGTCCTGGGTTGAGCCCTGCATCGGGCTCGCTGCTCAGTAGGGAGCCAGCTTCCTCCTCTCTCTCTGCCTGTCTCTCTGCCTACTTGTAATCTCTATCAAATAAATAAATAAAATCTTAAGAAAAAAAATAAAAAATGGGCTCCAGCACTCATGAGGTGTTGGATAGCTCCAAGTCTTCTGTCTCTGTAAATGGTCTCCTTGCCGCTCTTGGTTACACCAGTGTGTTGACCAAGACTAGGTCCTGCTGAAGAGGATCTCTTTCTCTACATTGAATGCAGCAGTTTAGACCAAATGATCTCTCCAAATACCTTCTGAGTTGTACCAAGGTGAGAACATTTGGCTAAGTGGAAAAGTAAGTTGGAGTTTTGAGTCTTCAAGTTTCATTTATTTATTTATTTATTTATTTGAGTCTTCAAGTTTTAGATGCTATTTTAACCTCAACACTGTGGACTGCATGACCTCGAATGTGACTCAACCTCTTCGGACTCAGTTCCTTTCTTTTCACATTCATGGTAGTAATAGCTCTTCCAATTAAAATAAGGAGTATGGCCAGCTTACAGTACCTTGACAGCATTTCACTGTGCTTGAATGTTTGCTCTAGAGTCACATTGCTTAGGTTCAAAACTGTTTCTTTTTTAGCTGAATGACAGACTTAAATAAGTTACCCAACTTTTGAGCCTCAGTTTGACCATTTTTAAAGTAGGGATCATAGGCTTTTTGTAATAATTAACTATAATCATGTAAACACATAGAATTTGTAAATGCTTTTTAAATTTTTTTCATTTAAATTTGTTCATTAACATACAGTATATTAGTTTCAGGTGTACAGTTAAGTGATTCAACATTTCCAATAACACCCAGTGCTCATCAGAACATGTGCAGCCCTTAATCTCCATCACCCATTTAAAACTTTGCTGTGTTTTATTGCTCTTGGTATAGCCAAAATAACATGACTTATGCAACATAACAGTTCGATTTTTTAGGCTCTGAGCCTCACTTGATTTTAGAGAGACCCTGTTACATTCCTGCTCTCTTTTTTTTAAGATTTTATTTGACCGAGAGAGAGAGAGATCACAAGTAGGCTGAGAGGCAGGCAGAGAGCGAGGAGGAAGCAGGCTCCCTGCTGAGCATGGAGCCTGATGCGGGCCTCAATCCCAGGACCCTGAGATCCTGACCTGAGCTGAAGGCAGAGGCCTTAACCCACTGAGCCACCCAGGTACCCCACTCCTGCTATTCTTACAGGGTTGTTGGGAGGATGGAAGGAAAAGGAGGAGGAAAAAAAAAACCACCACAGAGAAAGGACTTTGTAAAACACAAAGTGCCATAATGCATGTATTGTAATAACAAAACAAAAATCTTTGTGATCTCTAAATTGGACACAAGTTCATAGTAGACTGCCAGCTCCAGGAGGACAGGCTCTTTCTGTTTCTGCTCCATACTTTTTCCCTCATTGCCAAGCACTGTGCCTGGCACACAATAATTGCTTGTTGGATGAGCATGGGGCATGATTGCCCATTTGTTATTTGGCAGCAGAAGTGGAAATTTCTATCAATACAAGGAAAAAATCCAGGGGCTCCTGTTATTCTTTTCTCTGAAAGCACAATCACACCATTGGAAGAGCTACCAAAATAGAAAATGAAATCATTTGAGTAAAACACTTTCTATGTGATTAGAGACCTTTGTTTCAGATTAGCTCACATCCTATTAAAACTTTGGAGAGGGAACTATTTTAGAAGCCAGGTGGCATTATGCAGCCTATGTTTGCTTATCTTTTCATTTCCTCTCTTTAGTGTCTAAAACTATTTGCATAATAACAGATTCTTTGTTTTCCTGGAGTTCAGGTTTGTCTTGGGCCCCACGTGAATTCAAAATCCTAAGATTGTGATATCAAACTCCTTTGTGTGGAAATGCCTTGATGACCCAGATCAGATTTAAGCCTGGGCTGGCTCAGAGACTGTTTCCATGCTAATGTTCTTGGTGATTCATCTTGCCTTTCATTTTCAGAATGGTAGCTGAGGACCAGGATCTCCATGGCATTGTTTTTCTGATGGGTATTTGGAATGAAGAGGAAATGGATGTAAGAATACATAAGTACAAAGACACAAAAAACACCTCAAAAGTAGGGTGAAAACAGGCTGGTATGGATAGCAGTTTTGGGGTCAGAGAGGGGAGTGGGGGCTAGTTTCTACTTTTTTCCAAATGATCCCCACTATTTATAAACCATTTTTGTTGTGGGAAATGACACTGCAAGCAAAGCTCTTAGCACAGGTCATGGTTGTAACTGGAAGTTTGTCTGGTGGTCATCTTACTACCCTACTCATTTTGGACATTTCCTTTATAGCATCCTGAATGAAGTTCATGAAATAATCAACAAAAACATGTGAGTTCTTATACTCCACAGTGTCTTAGACTCTACACTGTGCACTGGGGATAACACCGTAAACAAGAGACATGGTCTCTGCCCTTCTGGAGTCTATTATCTCACAGGCAGGCATTAACAAAATCACCATATAAATAAACATGTGGAAGTTACCAGGATATTATGACATAAAGGCAGAGTACAAGGTGCAATGAGAAGGAGGAAAGAAAGTGTGGGCCTATATTATATTGTGAGATCTGGGAAGGCTTTCCTGAATGTCCAAGTCATCTGAAGCCAGGTGAGGAATGGAGGAGAGAACCTTGTTGTGTCACTGTGAAATCCCTGGGACAGGGATGTGGTACTGACTGGGAAGAGGAGGACCTGCATGGATCAAGAGATTGCAGAACCTACAAGACAGAGTATTGGATGAGGCTGTAGAAGCAGGCATGGCCACATGGGGCAGAGTCTTGCAGGTATGATGACTTTTGACATTTATGTAAGTGCAGTGGGGGATCACTGGAGGGTGTAAGGCAGAGGGATAACCTAATGAGATTAGCTTCTTAGATTCAGAATCTCCCATAGTGAGGTTACTTCTACACAGAGAAGTTATTTTCTTCTTAGACAGCTTTTCCATGATTAGAAAGTTAAGTGCCACAGGTTATATTCACTTTGTAGGGTTTCCTCTGTTGGGTTTCATGACAGTGGTTCTCCTTATTTTTAAACACTGCTTTATGAGGCCAGTCAGGGTAGCATAATGGATAGAGCCCTGCTTTGAAGACAGACAGACTTAGACTTTGCCACATTTATCTGGGTGACTTTAAGCAAGTATCTTAAGCTCACCGAGCCTCAGCTTCCTCACTGGTAAAATCAGGTTGTTGTAAAGATTAGGTATAGCAATGTGACTAAGGCATGTATACCAGACACTCTTTACATCTTAGCTGCTATGATCAGATTTGACCTACAGGTTTAGAGAAATCATGATGCATATCAGCCTCTTGGCTACCAGCTAGCCTAGTATCTATCCATCTACTTAGAATTGTAAATTGTTAAAAGTTCTGTGTCTCCTAAAATGCGGTTGGAGCACTTCCCTATGCCTCTACTTCCCAAACCATGAGCATTGCCTTTCCCTCCTCCCACAAGATGGACCTGGAATCTCTGTGCGGGTCTCCTTTTTTTCCTCCTTGGTTGTGGTCTCTTTTTTCCTTTTTCTAGAGTATTGTATCTGTCCTATCATCTCCCTCGTTTCCTTTTTTTTCCTTTCTATTCCCTTCCCCTCCATTTTCTCTTGTGTCTCTCTGCGGTGAGAATTCTGGCCCTTTCTGACAGTCCTGCTCACTTGTGGGTGCAGCTGTACACAGAGGAGGTGGAGAAGCACATCATTCCCACACCAAACCACTGTGTACAGCTCCTGAAAGCACTTATCCTTTGCTTTGATCTGTAGCATATCAAATGATGGCTTCTCTAAAACCAAAACATCTATTTTTCCCAGTTATTTCACAACAGGTGACACATAATGCTTCCTTGGAAAAAATAAACTGCATTCCTATAAATGCACAAAGCAGGATTTATTTAGCTACTTGATTGTTTTTGGGCTTAAATATAAATACTTCCCTAATTTTCTTTTCAATTCTTCAGAAAACACTGTGCTAGAGGTTATAGATATAGATATTAAGATATAATTCCTCAAGGAGTTTACATTTTAATGGAGAAAGATACTAAATGTATAATTGTCAAAATAATAAATTCATTATAATTAAAAATTGTTATGAAGAAAACAGAGCTGAATATACTCTGATCTTGGGATTTCAAGTCACTACTTTAGTTAAGTACTATTAAAAATAAATCGAAAATATGTATGAAATACTAGCTGACATTTGTAGTCTCAAGTGCAAAGAAATGACACCTCACTGGGCAAAACCTAAGCTTGTGTGAATAAGAAAGTGCCAGTGTTTCTAGATTTGGAATGTAGTGATCCAGGGAGGAGGTCGGTGTCCTGAGCCAGAGGCCAGGGAAGGAGAATGAGGCTGGACAATGGTTTAGTAAGACTTTTCTGTAAGGGCAGTACTTTCAGTGGTAAAATAGTGATGAAGGGCTAGTCATCTAAGGAGTCTGACAGAGAGTAAATATTAATCTGAAATGGTTAATTATGGCAGTAAAATTTCTAAACCTCTCTTCATCAGCTACGGAAGCACAATTAGGAGAGATTGTTGAATGAAAAATGAGAGAGCTTATTTTCCTAGAGATTTGGTACTGCTTCTTTGGTACGCAAAGAATCAAGAGCCCAAAAGCTGAAGAAAGAAAAATAATGTGTATGTAAAAATAAAGGGATAAACTACATGAGCAGCTGGAGAGAAAGTTTGAGTTTCTATGGAAACCTCTCCTAAAATGTCTCCCTCAGGCAATGGAGCCAACTTCCCAAATGCCAGAGAGCAGTAGAATATGGGCTGAAGCAATTCTCCCTGGGCTGTCACACAGAGTATAACTCTGATGATGGAAGCAAGGACTTTGAAATAGGTCAAAGGTTCCTCATCCAATTTTTCTCTTCTGAGGTGACTGGGTACTGGGGAATTGGGAATCTGGCAGTGACATGTTTTCGGGTGTTTTCTCACAAGGTGCTAAGGCAAGGATAACCTGGATGAAGGCATGTGACAATGGAAATAGAAAATGACCTCTTAGAGGTCAACCACCAGGATATGGTGTATGACTTGATGGTGAAATCAGAGGCACATGCTTGGAGCCCATCTCTGCTTATAGACCTATGAGAGCTGGAGGCTGCCACCCCTTCAACATCACTTTGTATAATGCTTCCCCCTCATTCAGCTTCCCCATTCCCCTGCTGTTCTTCAAAGACAATGCAAGTTCCTTCTTCAGTGTTTGAACTTGTTCTTCCTTTGCCTGTGTTGCTTTCCCCCTCAGATCTGTGCCTGGCTGGCTCCTCCTCTTGTGTCAGCTTTTATGTCTTCAAAGAGCCTTCCTTGCCCTCTGTATCAAATGCAACTCCCTGTCTTTCCCACCTAGGGTATCTCTATCCTAATATCTGGTTATTTCATTTATAGTATTTGCTATGAGCTGCTTTTTAATTTTTTTAGCTGTTGATCAGCTGCCTCTCCTCAGAAGGTAAACTCCATGAGAATAAAAGAAGGCAGCTTTCCTGAGATCTCCAGGTCTGAGAAAAATGTAAGCAGAGAGAGGACATTCTTGCCCTCAAGAAGCTTGTGATGTAGTAAATGTGATGATGACAGGGCATTAACACTTGACTTTAGGTAATATTGCACAACTTTGATCAAAGTTTAATCTCCATGTTAAAAGGAAGAAATCTTCATGTACAGTTAACTAAGAACAATAACAAAGATTATTAAAACTCACAAGTTCCATTTATTGGATAATTTCTTTGTGGTAGCCTCTAATAAGTATTTTACATTCCATTATCTATATCTATCTGTAAACTAACCTCTTACGGAAGCCTTGGGATCCCAATTTTCTTGTTAAAGAAGTAGGGTCAGACAGGCTGAGCTTGTGAAATTGGATTTTGAACTAAGTTTGGTCTAATTCTTAACTCCAGGAGTATACTCGTTTTTTAGAAGTAGAGCCTTGTTAGAGAGGAGACTTGAGCCTTGCTGAGATGGTGAATTGGGGTAGAGGATACATAACAAGATCTGAGTGATATGGAGGGGAAGCATGGTCCAAACAGAACTTCTAAAAGGTTGGCGAAAACAATGCATGTGGCTCTGGAACTGGAGGAGCCGAGGGCTAGGTGTAGTTGGGGTGAAACATGGTGTGGATATGATCAGCTGGGTAGGGTTGTACTGGATGACATAAGGTCCTTGAACTCTAAAATAAGGGGTTTAAATCAAATAAATACCTTATATATATTTATAGATTTTCAATCATATTAGGCTACCTTAATTTATATGTGTATCTGTGAAATGCTGAGCAATTTGCAGAGAGTGCATAAATGTCCATTTCCGTTTTTCATGTCTCGGTATTATGCCCAGTTTAAAAACAAAAAAAACCTGAGGCTCAGAAGATTTTTAACTGGCCAAGATCATCTGCAATACTGGTTCTACAACCCAATATCCACACTCTTTGTATTACTTTATTTTCTTTAGGTGAATAGTTCTTGCTGTGAAGAAGGTCTTGATAGTGACCTAAAATATTATCTTGTACTTTCCTGTTTTACAGTTAAAAACTGCGGAGAAAAAATCATGAATCCTTTCCATGAAACAAATGTAGATGTCAGTATTGATTCCTCAAAGCATGAGTAAATTTTGCAATGAAAAAAAAAAACTAATACAATTCTCTACCAACCATTTGTATTATTTTACATTTAGTCCTTTTGTCTAAATAGTTTTAAGGAAAAAAACCAGTGGTTTTAATTATGTTTTCTATACTTAGTCGTCATGAAATTTTCCCCATTTTATTCATCATTCTTCCCAGTACTTATGATATTGGCAAGTCCTGTAACGTCTAAGCCACCACTTACATTCTTTCTCTCCCTTCCATCTCTCCTATTAATGCTATTAATAATCTTTTCCAGCCTACCTTTAGAATTTCTTGTTGGTCCAATGACATAATGAATATGAAAATACCATGGAAATGAGAAAGAATCAAAGAATTCTAAATAATTGTTCTTTTATCACTAGATCATAGCATATTTATGTCTGCTCCTAGAATGATTCCTTCATGCATCTGGTTTCAGGTTCCCTCCTTGTCCTTTGGTTATGATTGAATTTGTCAGTGTCTCTCTTAATTGCCAGTTTTAGAAATCACTCTTTATTGCCCTACAGTATAAAGGAGGAGAGGCACAGCTGTGGATCCCATTGGGTTTCAAGTGGCTGTATCACTGTGGTTTTAGATCTGGAAAAGCATGAGGCAAGAGCCACAGATGGGCAGTTCATGGGTCCCGTGGGAGCACAGAAGTGTGTTTAATATGATCTATTTAATATAAAAATAAACTTTGAAGCAAATTTAAAAGCCAGTAGAATGCATATAAGCATCTGTAGTTCTGGCTTTTCTTAAAAAAATTAGATCATCTGGCAATACTGTATTCTGATTGTTCACTATTAGCTGAGGTGTACTCCTTCAGATGGAATAGGAGTTGTCCAGCCTCCTAGATAGGCCATCGCTTCTAGGTGTCTCCCTGAAATCAAGATTTGGAGTCCATTCTCATTTATTGTTGACTCTGACCTGATATCTTTCCCACTGTGAAGAAATGTATCTGTTTCAGAAGTGTGAAAATGGAAGATAAATGAAGGTTTCCATGTTTCCAAAAAGGGAGACTGAATACCTGTTTGGAGTATACTGGAAGAAAAGTTTCCCTTCTACTTTTCTTGTTCTTTGTCTGGTCTAATAATTATATGGACATAAGACAATAGGAGGAAAACACTAATATCTGTACATACAGAGGCCCTATAAAAACAGGAGACCCAAGGGCATTTTGGGCGATTGAGGCTTCTATGCCATCCTGAGGTACAGAATGGGGTGGGGCCTGGGCTTCAAAGGGAAGGGTAATTGATGGGACAGTAAGAGCAGATGATAGGTAGTTAGATGCTTGTCCTGCCACACAGATCAGTCATTCAGATAAAAGTTGTCTCTGGTAATAGCTCTCTCTGTCTCTGATCCAGGTCCCCTATCTAAATTCTTTTAGGTAGTTAAGGCAGAGGTAAAAGTTGTTCTTGAGTCTGCTGGGTCTTGATGGCCTTGAGCTCAAAATATGCCAAAATGGTATCTTCTGGGGTCATATATTCTGTTTCCTTTCAGTTGAAACGAAGAATGTTGCTGTGTGTTTAAAATTCTGGCGAAGTCTCCTTATACCATATTTTCCTTCGACCTGGGCTACTGTCATTCATTTACTTTGGTTGCCTGCTGGTTCCCTGTCTCCTGGAGGTATTTAAGTTTATACTCCCACCATTTCCGCATAATGTTTCATTGTGGATTATCCTTTCCTTGGGGATGGGGTGTGTGTGTCTATTGTGCTATATTTATTCTCCCACCTCCAGAATGTCACTCTTTTAACTGTCATGCCTCATTGCCTCCATATTTCCTTCCTGGAGGGAGTGCCTCTTTGGATCCCAAGCTGTAGCACAGTTATTCCACATCATTGCATCCTTACTTCTGCCAAGGAGGATGCAGGGCTCTGTCATCTCTAAAGACTGATAGGGGAACTTTCTGTCTTCCCTTCCTTCTCTGATGGTCTCAGGGTTTCTTCTGTGGCCAGGGTACTACTTCTTCTTAGACTCAAGGTCTGTGGGTGCCTGCTTTTGAATTCTAGTACTCCACATTGTCTGTTTCTATGCTTTGTGGGAGTCAAGCAGTGGTCGAAGTATATCAACAAAACGTACCTTTGTAGAGAACTTTATAGTTTGAAATATGTGAGGATAATTCAAAATAGTAGATACACATTCCAGCAATGAATGTGTTCAGGTTGAAGAATTGAGTGGTGTGTGTGTTGTTTCTCCTTCACCTGACCTTATTTTTATTTTCTAAGTTAACTATACAACATAGAATACTTTTATCCCAAAACAAGACTGACTGAAAAAAATTAAAAACTCTGCATGAGCTCATTTGAACTGTATTTAAAAAAAAAAATTTGAGTTTAGTATGTAAGCAAAGGATGAAGCACAGGCAGGGAACTTTGATACCTTCCTCCCCATGACCTGTACCTCTTCTCAGCCAGAATCCTGGCTTCTGTAGTTGGTTTTTTTTGTTTGTTTTGGTTTGGGTTTTTTTTTAGCTTTTACTCTTTAAATCCAGAAGGCTTTTCCAGTGATGAAGCAGTAAGATGTGGATTCTTGTTTTCTTTGCTCTCTGTATTCCCTGGAGATAGAATGGTACAGTGCAGCAGCCAGGCAGATAATTGGAGTGAAGAGGGCAGAGTGTATGATAAGGAGGGTGTCAGGCACTGTTGTGAGCTGGGCAATGTGGGCTTTGTCTCTAGACTGCAGTCAGCCTGGGTGAGGTCTGTCATTACCAGCTGGAGTGCAGGGTTAGTTTGACCTCATGTGATTGTTGAAAGTGAATTGAATATCCAGTTTAGAAGTGACCATGATTATGGTTTGTTGTGTGCATAAGCAGTAGTATATGTGGCCTCAGATATGGTGTATGGAAAGTGACTGCTCACTGCTGGCCGTATGACTTTTAATTTTTTAATTTTTTATTATTATTTTTTAAAAAGACTTAGAACACACACAGTTTGGGGGAGGAGCAGAGGGAGGGTGAGAGAGTCCCAAGCAGACTCCATGCTGAAAATGGAGCCTGATGTGGGGCTTTATCCCAGGACCCCAAGATCACTACCCAAATGGAAACCAATTGTTGGACATTTAACCAACTATGTCACCCAGGTGCCCCTGGCCATGTGACTTTGTAAGTCATTTAACTTCTTTAGGACTCTTTTTCCCACCAGTTGAGTGAGGGGAGAAGTTAAAATGTCTGGAGAAACTAACATGGGGGGTATTAAAGAGAATAATATGTTTAAACAAAAAACTGAATACGTCCTTTCTTGGGGTTAAATGACTAAGATCAAGAAAGAAAGAGCTCTTGGTTGAAAAAAGCAGAAACCAACCCCTCATTAAACAGAAAAGGAATTTGGAAGATCTGAATCTGTAGGAGGATGGAAGAAGCAGGATCAGAAGCTGTGCAGCAAGGAACATCATCTAAAATCACATAGCTCGATTGACTAAGATCTTGTCACTGGGCATGAGATGCCTCAGTTTGTACTACTGTTGAAAGCTGCAACCTTGCATAGTGCCCCCACAAACACAGTGACCAACCATCAGATTCCAGCCACAGCAGAAAAGTCCCTGCTCCTCCCATCACTGGGGTATATAGCTCAACGTCTTGTGCTGATAGGTTTGGTTGGCAGAGCCTGGGCCTTGTACCCACACCCTAACCAAGAAAGAAGCTAAGAAAGAAACAACCTGGTCTTTTCGCCCCTATGAAGGGCCTCAGGTTGGGTTTTGTGAGATATGAGATTCCCTAATAGAAAAAAAGTACAAATACTGAGTGCCCAAATGAAAGAAAAAGGTCCCCTAGAATTCCTATCCTCTAGGGATTGGTAGTCCAACTGTATATAGATGATAATGTTTTAAATATGCTACACAATTGTAAACCATAAACATTTTGCCAACAGACCTTTAACCTGCTCACTGTTCTATTTGGCTAGAAAGACCACCGTGTGGTAGAGCGGTCACTAGATTTTCTCTTTGGACACCCAGTCCCTTTGTGGCATCCCTGACTTCATAAGCTTGTGTTTTCCTGTTACCTCTGGTCTTTCCTCATCTGGAACTACTGAGCAGATCAGGGTGCTGTGATCATCTCTAAGAATAGGAAACTAAAAATCCAGTGGGGAGAGGGCAGGCTCCTTCCTGGCTGTACATGCACAGCCAATCTATTATCCATCTTTGCTGTCTATCCTCATTTCCATATCTGTGTCCCTCAGCTTTGGGAGTGATGACATTGCTTTGCAAGTTAGCAAACTAATGAAAAGGCTCTCAGACAACTCTGGCTTATGCATCTTACTCTTGTATTCTGTGCCTCTGTGAAGAGATGAGCTTGAGCTCTAGATCTTCCTGAAGCTTTCCTCCCACCCATTTCAGAAATCCCAGCACAACCCCACAATCCTCAGGAGACCATAAACTGCTGAAGGCAGGGACAAGATCTTTCATTATTATCACTTAATCCCCAGTGACTAGTACCATGCACAGCTCATAACGGGCATTCAAATATCTGTGGAATGAATGGGAATGCATTAGGTTTTTTTAATTATATGAAAATTAAAGGATACCCTCCCCCATTCCCCCACTTCCTCACCACCCTCCCCCCACCGGTGAGCTGAATGAAGCCAAAAAGGGTCTTAAGTAGATCATGTAACTGTGAATGAAATCTGACGGTGCCTTTGGGCACAGGTGAGTCCAAGAACTCTCTGCTCTCCTTATCCTGAGTCAGACATGCTTTTCCTCTAACCTTCCCATTAACTCCAGGAGAAGGTTTTATCCCCATAATCCCTTTTAAAATAAAAAGGACCCAGGACTAAATCTAACTGGACAGCACGGTTGCAGTTTGATCCAAGTAGGGAAGCTGTAGGCCTGGGCTATTGATTGGTTTGGTTTGTGCCACAGATTCACCCCTAGAGGACAGGTAAGCCCAACCAAGTTCTGTGGGTTGGAAGTGGAGAAATGGTGGCTCCCTAAAGCACAAGTGAGATCTTATTAGGCAGAATAGATGCTAGACCTAGTGTGTTAAATGATGCCACCCCCCCCCGCAATAAAAAGACTTGTCTACCTAGAACTTGTGAATATGGCTATATTTAGAAAAAGGATCTCTGCAGACTTAAAATGAGTTCACACTGGATTAGGATGGGGCAAAACCCAATAACTGGTGCCTGTAGAAGAGTAGAGAAGACCTACTCAGAAGACAATATGAAGACAGAGGCATAAACTAGAGCGATGCCTCCACAAGCCAAGGACGGCCAGGGTTCACTGTAAGGTGGGAGAGACATGGAACAAATTCCCCCTCAGAGCCTCCAGAAGGAACCAAACCTGCTGACATCTTGATCTTTTTATTTTTTTTTTGAAAGACTTCTAGCCTCTAGAACTGTGAAGGAATAAAATTCTTTTGTTTTAAGCCACCAGTTTGTGACCTGTGTTATAGCAGCCCTGGGAAACTTAGATGATGGTCAAGTAAAAACAACTGAGGTTTACTCTGGTCATCATATATTGGTTGTTCTGGTCTGAAGTGTTACCCTGTAAGTCAGAAGCTGTCAAAACACCAGGCTGGGATTTGTACTTACTTCAGCCTGCACTGACCTCGCTCTCACGGCCAGCCCATTAATCCAGCTGTGCTGGCCACCTCTTTGGATAATACCTCCTTTAACAGACAATATTGAATTCAAACTACCCATTTATTCCATGAAAAAAGGATAACAGGAAGGCCCACAGGCCTGTGAGGTCTGTGTGACAGGAGGCACACAACCAGTGGCTGACAGAACAAGGCCACCCTATACTTTGCACAGCATACCTTTCTCCCCGACTCATTTGTGTCTCCTAAGATAGAGCAACTTCAAGTCTGAACGACCCACATGGCAGGTTCTGCTGGGTCTTTAAAGAGAGGCTGTGTCCCTGTAACGGAGCATGTCCTGGTCCTATGATGATGGGTGAATAGGTAGGGAGACAAATTAACGATTAACTGCTAACTTGTGGTGCTGTCCATGGTATGATGCTTGCATGCGGATAGGGGAACTTCCCCCCCCCCCTTTTCCTGAAAATAGGAAATAGCTAATCTCTGTGCTGATCCTTACAAGTGTGTTATTTTTCCAGCTCATTAGCTGCATTTGTTTTCTCTCTCTTTTTTTTTTTTCCCCTGATCTGTAAGCAGCCCTGATAGAGAGGATTGCTGGCACAGATTGTCAGAGACTGGCAGCCAACGTGCAGACTAAAGCCCCAGTGAAACTAGAGCCTGAGTGTGTGATGTGTGGCTGTCAGGACTAGGAACATAGTATGAGTGTGATGCTGGTTTTGGGTTGGTGTTTTTTGTGGGGGAGGGGGACAGCTACAGAATACACTGAAAGACGGATTTTTTTTTTAAAGATTTATTTTAGAAGGCATGAGAGTATGTGAGAGTGGGGGGAGGGGCAGAAGGAGAGGGAGAGAAAAATCTTATGCAGACTTCACAGAGCATAGAGCCCATCATGGGGCTCAATCTCATGACCCTGAGATCATGACCTGAGCTGATTTCAAGAGTTGCATGCTCAACTGACTAAGCCATCCAGGTGCCCCTAAAAGATGATTTAAAAAAAAAATAGTCTGAATCCATCTTCAGGACAACACAAATGACTTTTCATGAGTCATATTGAATATGAACAATTAGTTTTAGATCCCCTGTAAGGAAGGAAGAAAATAAAGAGTAGTGTTTTCGGTTAAAGTAGAAATAACTGTAAGTTAACCTTTGGAATTAAGATAAAATCTCTACGCCATTTGTACGTGATGTGCATAAGCACTGAACACACTCATCAAGAAATACATTATTAGGGAAAAAACAGTCATTGATTAGTCCAGTGTCCTCAGATATGATGAGTGAAAAACTCAAATAGGTATTTTAGGTCTGTCAAGCAAAAAGCATTTTAGTTGAAAAGCAAAGTCAATCTAATACTTACCTTTACATTTTGAAATATAACTATCTTACATGGATGTGGAGTATGAGAAGGAGTCCTGTTCCATAGACCAAAACGGTAGTCTCATCAGTTTTGTGCTTAGCTTGATCACTGCAGACCTGGAGCTGCTGGTGCCTGTTATCATGTTAGTCTTTACAAAGCCCTCTCCTGTGGATATCCAGCCCCTTTCCTTCTGTCTGTTCTCTGTTTGCCTTTTTCTTCTCTCCCACCTTTTACTTCCTGCAAGAGTGGCTTCCTTTTATTTATTTTTAATATATAGTTGCTTTTATTGAGTACTACTATATGGCACTTGTGAAAGAAAACATGGTTCCATGTAACAGTCTGATTGAGTTGTGTGTTTTGCTTTGTTTGCCGAGAGTCTGGGTAGGGGGTTCTTTCCTGGTATTTTATAACAAATCTCTTTAAGTACTGAAATAACTTGAACTGGCTACTTAACAAGCACTTCTACATCAAACTCTAGGAGACTTTGATATACTGAAGACCTAAAGTTCCTTCTAAGCACAGTTCCCTTTGGACCCTAAGGTGCTAACACTTTGTGACTCATTGATGGCACAGGTGCCTAGACCAGTTTCCTTGGAAGACATGAGGCAGCAAGTCGGTTGGCTGTGTGACCTCAGACAGGTGGCCAAGCCTCTCTGGGCTCCTTTCATTTTCTGGAAAAGTGCTATGCAGATGATTGCTAAGGAAACTTAAAGCTCAGAATTTCTACAGTTCTATGACGAGTTACATCAATGATTATTATTGATTAAAAACAATACCTTTAATTTTTTGAACACTAGCCATGTTTCAGGAATTGTACTAGGCCCCTAGCAGTCCCGTTTCCTTTTAATTACCACACCAATATAGTAATTAAGGAGGTAGTTATAAGCCCATTGTATATGTGAGAAGACTGAGGTTTAGGGGAGTTCATAGACAGGTCCTTAGTGGAGTCCGTGTTCTTCACAGCTGCACTATATTGTAAATTCCATTCTAGACTATGCCCAACTTACCAAATGGGATTTGAATTAATGGGATTTTACTTAACTAGGGAACATTTCTCTCTTAATGTCTTCCCATCCATCCTGCTAATTGGTGTTATAATTTTAGGCTCCAAGGCTTTCATCCTGCTTGGTTCAGAAGGATGAGGGATGGCTATAAGGGCATGTACCTGAAATGCTTATTTTGACCTTTCCCATCAGGATCTTTACTCATAGTTAAATTCGTCTGTATTAGACAGGAAGGAACGTCAACCCTATTAGACTCTGTGACTCACAGGATTGTTCACTTGTTCCAAATCTGAACATGCCTGGATTCAATTCCTTCAATACATTTATTAATGACCAAACAAACTGGCCTCTATTTTTGTCTCCTGTTCAGGACTCCTAGGCAGCTACACTTCTGGGCATCTAAATGTGCTTTTCTTTCTGGTGAAATAAAGGGGAGGATGCATTATCGGTGCAGGTGATCCTTTACTCACTTTTTCAGGGGAAAAGCAGTCTCCTGCAGGCTGCCCTATTGAGGAGTCAGCAGAGGTGTTCAGCCTTCTCCTGCTCCCAGTTGCTACTGGCTTGCTTGCATTCACTCCTTCAGCACCTCTCTCTTTCTCGGGCTCCCTCCCACTCATGCTTTAAGTGCTGGCACCCTCTGCTATCATCCTAGAGGGGGAGGCTTTTAATTTTTTTTTTTTTTTAATTCCTGTGGCCTCCAGAGAACTGTGCTGCCATTGGGGGTGTTCAGGACCTCTTGCCAGGTCTGTGAAGGACAATCCATGGCCCCCTGGAGGTTAAATGCAAAGGAGTAGGTGGTGCCTTTCAGATTTCTTTGCTACATGGGTTTCCTTAGGGAATTTTTTAAAGTGCATGTGATTGTGTTTGTGTGTGTGTGATCTCTTTTAAAACAAAGAGCGGAAAGAAGAAAGCACCCCCAATGAGGCCTGGAGGATGGGATAAGCAGGACACAGGAATTACTTACCTTCAATACCAACCAGGCTCTCACACCCATGGTATTTTCATTTGCCTTTTTGTGAAACTCCAATGCCAGGGGGTGAAATTTGGCCATGATTCTCTTTGTCGTGAGCTTCTCACGATGGGTTCATTCTTGAATTGCATGGGTCATCTCAAAAGCACTTGGGGATCTATAACATGGAGGTCAACACTTTGAAATAGAGAACACTGAGTGCTCCGTATGTGTCTGACACTGGGCTTTAGTGCAATGTCTGCATCCTTTCCTTTGGTCCTAACCTATAACTCGAACAGGTGGTAGCTGTCCTACCCCTTGATACATACAGCAGAAAGAGACTTAGAGAAATGACTTTGCCCGATTTCACACCAGGGAGGGGACAGTAGCAGAATCTAGGTCTCTAGTTTTACCCCACCATATCTGCACCGTTTTGAAGCTGACTGATAGCTTCCTTGGAGCTCCTGTAGAAAAATCATTATGCTTCTGGTAAGGAGATAACGCTAGTTGCAGCATTATCTCCTTCATCAAGAGGAGGGAGCATTTTGATGCAGCTCAGGGAAATGGAAGTCTCATGCACTTTGAACAATTTGGAAATCTAGTGAAGATGAAAACACGCATACCTTACAGCTTAGCTATTGGACTCTTCAGTGTATAACCTAGAAAAACTAGCACACTGCATTAGCTGACCTTTTGGAGAATGTCCATTGTATCATTGTTGCCATGGTAAAAACTGGCAACAACTAAATCTATTCACCAGTCAATGAGCATTTAACATATTCTGCTAAATTCCTGCAAAGAAGTTCTATGTGGCCCTTATAGTAAACGAATTAGGTCCACATGTGTCAACGTGGATAAAACTCTAGTCTGTTGGCATTGAAAAAGCAAATGGTAAAATGAAGTGGCCATATGAAACTTTTAAAAATAAACACACAATATTATATTGCATGTCTGTTCTTCAAGGCTTTGCACATGTATGGTGAACTTAAGATGGGGAGGAAAGCTATGCACCTACTTCAGGATAGTGGTTTCCTGGCAGGAGGGAGAGAATGGGACAGGAAATCGTGGAGAGGAGGGCAGTGAATCTTAAGTTTTATTTAGAGAAAGAATGCAAGTACACAGGTGATGGGGGGAAAGGCAGAGGGAGAGAATCTTCAAGCAGACCCACGCTGAGCACAGAGTTGGATTCGGGGCCTAATCCCACAACCCATGAGATCATGACCTGAGCTGAAACCAATGAGACTTTCAGTTAACTGAGTCACTCAGGCACCCCGGGAGGGCAGTGAATTTAAACATTTTTTCCCCCAAGTAGAAATTCCAAAACCATGTCAAAGTCTCTGGTTGTTGAATTCCAGGAGATTGGCGTATGTCATCCCTCATTAGTCTCTGATTATCTTTTCTACTTACTAATTTAGTTGTAACTAACTTTTTTCTTTCTTTCAAATAAGTGAGAGTTGAGGAAAAGCATCTTTGGGGTGTTTCAGAGGTTGTTTTTGTTTCCAACCTGCCCGGGGCCCCAGTGTGTGTGGGCACTTTGCAGTGGGCTTCCAAGCACTGAGGAGATGGCAAATGTGAGAGGGTGGGCTGCAGAAGCTTCTAGGTGTTCCAGATGATCCTTCCAACTGTTTTTTACCTTGGCGCCAGTCAGGATGGTTCTCCATGAGCAGACCTGCTAATGTTTTCTCATTTAACTTAAAAAGACAGGAGCTCTTACTACTCCTGTAGGGTAGAAAAGCCAGCCATGAGTTCATTTCTCTTCATGTGGAGACTAAACGTTGTTTTTCTGCTTAGTCCTGACTGGAGCATCTGGGCAAGCCCCAGCCCTTGCAAGAAGGGTGCCTTTCCCAGGCTGATTCAGGGAGGCGGAGATCTTTCCATACTCTGACCTGCTGAAGTTCTTCCTGACCTTTCTCTTGGCAAACCTGTCAAGCACTGTGCTCTCCTGCCTGTGTTTACTGTTCCACTAACAGGTCACTCTGTTCCAAACACTGCATCTCTTGTGTTTCTAAAATATGTCTAATGCCTATTTCAGGTGTGATTTTGCTCAGTTGTTAGCAGCAAACTGTCTCTCCCCCATCTTCCTCTCCCTCTCTCTCCACTTCCTCCTCCCCTTTTTTATTTCTCCCTCTCCGCCCTCCCTATACCTCTTCCTTCTGCCCCCTTTCTCCCTTCCTTTCCCTCTCCCCACCCCCTCCTGCTTTCTCATCATCTTTACCTTTACCCTTTCTCCAGAGACCTGACTCAAGGGCTTCAGTAGCCTGCCCCATGTCAATTTCCAGTTAAGTGGACTCATGAAATCCTTATCAGTTAAACCCTGTCAGGTTTCTGTTCCTTCCGTTTGAAGAATTTCTGAATGTCACAAAAGTGCTGGCCTAAGTGTGAGAAAAACAGGTATTCAAGTTCCTTTTCAGCCTTAAATTAATCATAAGTAGGGATAATACCCAGCTCTCTCCCCAGGCATTATGATGATCTGACATTGCATTTCTTAGACAACGGAGGATAAACAGAGAAAAAGTGTCAGGTGCCACCGCTGGAGCTCCATGATCAGGTTCACACCAGCTAAAGGCTGGGGTTGAGGCACCTACTGACTGAGGGTGACTCATATGAGCATCTCCTGGTCTTTTGGGATAGGCATCCTCTTCCCAAAGAAATGCACAGGGTAAGAATCCCTAAGAGGACAGCTTTTAGTTTTATGTGTATATACGCTGCCTTTCTTTTCTTTGGCATAAACGAGGGAGAATTTAGTTTATTCAAGTTATATGAAGATTTTAGATCTGTGTAAGGAAAACATGTCTTCCTAATAAGCTGTTAAGTGATTCTTTTCTGCTCATTTCCAATTCACTAAGACTTACTCAAGTAATAATCTCTACAACAGGATGAAAAACGAGGCAATAAATGCATCATGCAATTGATTAAATGGCGAAAGCTGGGCCGTTTGTGCAGCGTGAAGCACAGAGCTGCAGAGGGCAGGGGGATTGCTTGAGAAACTGAGGGGTTTCTCTTTGCTGCTGTTCCGGTGGGGAAGGCCAGCGTCGGCAGCTCTGGTGGAGCCCGTCAGGGGCTGGTGGTCTCCTGCTGTTGGAGACCACACCTTGCCAGCTTTGGATTCAGCACACCACGTCTCTTGTCGGCCTTATTGATTGCACTGTGGTCTTCTGGGAGGTCCCATGGACTGCAAGTAGGGAGTTCAAGGTTCTCTTCTCAGGATTGGAGCTATTTCATGGTGTGATTTGTCTTTGCTTCTGCACGTCTTGGATTCTCAATTTGAAAAGTGGCTAGAGTGGAGAAAAGTCTTGTCTTAAAAAAAAACTTACTTAAATTAAACCTGAGCAAAATTGTGGCACTGTACCTCAGTGCTTGCATTGTCTATTTTTACATGTTCTAAGGACCCGAGTTATTATTAACGCCCTGCTGGGGTGCTTCTGTGGGCCTCCTCCCCAAACCTTAAGGGAGACTTAGAGCTACTTTGGAGAAGGAAGGATTACAGACTCTGGACTAGTAGGTTGAGACTGACTTCCAGAGAGAAGGCAAATACAGGCAAAAGAGACAAACCCCAGCTGCCAGGAATATTGAGCTGTTTTGGGGATCTACTTCTGACTGTGAGTGTTACAGACAGAGTGGAATCTGACACTTTTCAGAAACTTTCTGTGGGTGACATCGTAGAATTCCTCAATGGTGTTTGTGAGACTGGTTACTATTGGCTTACTTCTATCTTTGGCTGCTGCAATGTGCATCTTAAAATGCAGTTTTGACTTCAGAGGAGCACATGAGAACATTTTCCCTGCATGGGGAACTATTCGTGTGTGTAAAGAATGTGTGTTGTAGGAACACATTCATTCCTAGGATTATTTTGTTTTGGGTTTTTGCTTGTTTTCCTAGAAAGGTGATAAAATGACTAATAATTTAGGCATTCGATATGCTATACCTGGGTTTGCTTCTCAACTTTGCCACTTCAGTTATTAGCTGTTGATCTAGAGGAAATTTATTTCTTCAACTCTCTGAGCCTCTGTCTCCTCATTACCAAAAAGTGAATACTATTAATACCCACCTCATGGATATTATGACAGTACATGTGCTAATAGAAGCAACCTGTTTAACACAGAATTTGGAACATATAACCATTGAATACATGTTTTCTCTTTAAAGTTTGTGGGGTGTGTGTGTGTGTTACATAAAGCTCATTTGAAATATCCGATTCCTGTCTGTACCCAAAAAAGGGGAAATGGAATTTTCTCAGTGCCGAAGCAACAAGGGTAGCTCAGATGTGTATGGTCATGGCAGTGACTGGGTAATATCCATTTAGTAAACAATTATTTTGAACCCATGTTCCAGAACTCCTGAATAGGAGTCAAGAATGAATGAAGTACGATATATGGTTATCCTCTGAAGGATTTTAAATTCCAGTGATGGGGTTCAGATCTGTGGCATGAAATTCAAGCCTCATGTGATTTAGAAGCAAGGTAGTTTATAGGATTATTGTAAGAACTAAATGAGATAATATCTGGAAACTGAAATACTTAAAATACTAGAGATCACATTTGCTTTATTCATCCCCGTGTATCTGGTACCTGGCATATAATAGATATACAATAAATATATAGCAATTCAGTGAATGAGTACCTGACACATGGCATGCATAAGTGTTCCTGTTACATATATTATTGTAGTGATAGAGTTAACATGGGGAATCATATCCTCCCTCCAGGGTTCAAACATTTTGCGTTATGTAGGTTAGGTGGATCAGCAAAGAAAGAGCTGTTTAATCTGAGACCTGATAAGGACAATAAGGAATTAGTTTAGCAAAAGACAAAGGATCTTTTCAGTAGTGGGAACAGCATGTATAATGGCCCCAGGATGAGCAATAGCTTGGCATGTTGATGGAATTACACGTGGTTCATTCAGTGTAACCAGAGGGCAGTGGAGGGAGGGATTCCCAAGTGCTGTATGAGCCAAGTCAAGGAATGTGGACTTGAATCTGAGGACCAGGGGTCCACCAAAGGTTAAAAGAACAAACTCACCTTTTACGTGGCCAGATAAAGCTGCCTTCAGTGTTGAGGGAAAACCTGGAGACACTTGAAAACAAAGACATGATTTGTAATCCCTGTTTTAGGAATACAGGAAAGCGATGGGTGCCTGGGTGGCTCAGTCTGCCTTTGGCTCAGGTCGTGATCCCGGGGTCCTGGGATTGAGCCCCACATTGGGCTTCTCCCTTTGCCCCTTCCCCTGGTCATGCTTTCTCCCTCTTTCTTTCTCAAATCTTTTTTTTTTTAAAGATTTTTAAAAAAATTTATTCAATAGGGAGAGAGAGATCACAGTAGGCAGAGAGGCAGGCAAAGAGGAGGAAACAGGCTCCCTGCTGAGCAGGGAACCCGATGCAGGGCTTGATCTCAGGACCCTGAGATCATGACCCTAGCTGAAGGCAGAGGCTTTAACCCACTGAGCCACCCAGGCACCCCTCAGATAAAATCTTAAAAACAAACAAAAAAGAAATATAGGAGAGTGAGCCCATGATGGTAGGAATGTGGAGGGAGGACATAGAGTTGCCCTTTTAACTTTCTCTTAAATCCATCAGGACATAACTGGTAGAGTTAAGCACAATGACAACTCTCTCTTCCTACTTAAATGCATTGATTTATCTTCCACAGTAACTCTGAGCAAAGTACTATTATTATCCCCAGTTTTCAGATGAGAAAACCAAGGCAGAGAGGTGGATACATAACATCCCCAGAGTTACACTTCCACTGAGTGGCAAAACCTAGATTCATTTATGAAGATGGGACTTGAGAGTCCAAAATCTTCACACTGACCAAAGTGTCTTCTAGGTAAAAACCCAGAAAACAGCAAGTCCCAGCCTTACCCTGGATTCCTTTGTAGCTTGGTGTTTTCTCAACTGGGGATTTAGACCATGTGACTTCAAATAATGGTTGTCTCTTATGAGGCTTGGCACTTAATTAAGCATTTATATAGCGGATTATCTCTAATAGTCTTTGCATGAATCCTGATAAAGGAATTACTACTAATTTTTGGATAAAGATTTTGGGATGAATGTGTGTTTTATGTCTCCTAGAAAAATGCAATCTTTGATCTCAGGAACCTCTTTCACTTTGATCTCAGGAACCTCTGTCTCCTAAAATCAGGTTTTCACAATGATTTCTCAGGATATGTATTCACTTATTCCAGAACCCTTGAAATGGTCTACTCCATGCCAGGCACTGTGCTTGGAAAACAAAAAATCAAACAAAAAGAACAGCTCAGGGGGTCACTAAATGCTCACTGAGGGTGATGGCCATGTAGATAAATCCTTTCTAACCAAGGTGACCCATGTTAGAAAGGAGTCGGGCCCAAGGTCTGGTAGGACCCAGTCAAAGGAAAGTATCAGAAGAAGGGGGGGGTGCTTAAGCAGGATTTTGAGGGATCAGTAGGAGTTGTCTAGGTAGATAAAATTTTCATGAAAGGAGAAATCCAATATTGTGCTAATGCTTACAAAATAGCTTTTTGCTCCAGTTTCCTTCTGGCCACTATTAGTTTTTCCTGGCAGTACAGACCTCATTAACTGAAGTAGGAGTCAGTACGTGGAAGAGCTGTGTCCTCACTTAGTTTTTTCATCAGTCTCAGTGGCTTTTCTTTTTTTTAACCACTGGATTGACTTGCTCTGTCAACATCAAACAGAAAACAGTCTTAGTCACTCTTGTGTCCTTGAGTAATTTGCCGCCTACGGACTGGCATCAAAATAGCAGTGGACTTCGGCTGTGTCTGGCTTGTGCTATCTCCGGAATCCAAGGCAGCAACACAAATCAATTTCTTTCATTTATATTTTTAAAGAGATGAGGATAGTTATTTTCAAAATATAAGTGAAAGAGAGGTAAACTTTGGTAGGATGGAAATACAGAGTGTAGCTTGCTTTTTTTTTTCCCCCAGTATGAACCAATTTTTGGAAGTGAGAAAGAAAAGGGAATGATTAGAAATGAGACAGGATTGAATATCCCTTTATTGACATTGTCACTCAGTGAACTCTATATGCCCTGACTAGAGAGCAATAGTTCTAGCCCCTTGGATTAAAAGAGAAAAAATAGCATTGATGTCAGAATGCTGGCCAACTCATAGTTGCTCCAACTCCTAGTCTAGGTAAGATAATACTAGGATTTCTGCTTGCCTCAGTTTCTCTGCTTTAAAAGGAAGAAGTCAAATATCATAGGAACACTACATTTGTCACACTCTCTGAGGTCTGGGGAAATGAGGTACCCAGTGAGATCAAAGTATTTCAAGGAAGATTTCTCACGAAATGTATATTCTCATTTGTGTCATAGGCACTGTGAGGTGAGAACATTAGAAAAACCCCTGCTGGGCGCCTGGGTGGCTCAGTGGGTTAAAGCCGCTGCCTTCGGCTCAGGTCATGATCCCAGGGTCCTGGGATCGAGGCCCACATCGGGCTCTCTGTTCAGCAGGGAGCCTGCTTCCTCCTCTCTCCTCTCTCTGCCTGCCTCTCTGCCTACTTGTAATCTCTCTCTCTGTGTCAAATGAATAAATAAAATCTTTAAAAAAAAAAAAAAAACCCCTGCTAACCCAGTTCAACCAAAGCAGGACTTTTCCCCCAACCCTTTCTTGTTTCCCTCTTCTTCCTCCTCTATCCTGCTTCCTTTCCCTCCCTTCTCACCAGAATCCCAGAATTTATATTTTCAGTGATCTCTCTGCCATATACATTGGTTAATAGTTTTAACATGGTCCTATGGTAGATTTTTCCAAAAATATCCTCTAAATGTTATTTTGCTCAGGTGGTATAAAACATGACTGCATAATGGACCTCTCTTGAGCATGGCCTGAGGAGGGCAAACGCTATGGCAGGCAATCTGTGCCATGTGTTAAAGTGGACATTGTAGTTCTGCCTTGACTAAAAACTATGCTTCTCCTCAGTCTCAGTATATGTGGCTCAAGTAAGGCTACCTTTCATTCCCAATTTCAGGGATCGTTGGGTGGATGGGTAGGTGGGTGGATGAGGTAGTTGGGTGGATATCTTGGCCAATGGGTCTGTTCCATTCCCTGATCACAGTGATGGCTTGGAGAATGGAAATGTGGCCTAAGCCAGACCAATGAGATGTATTTTTGGGACTTAGGTTGAAACAGTTAGAAAAACCAACATTTTATTATGGTTGCTAAGCTGTGAAGATGTGATCCTGGCTATGCCGGTGACCATCTTTGTCACCATTTGGTGGGGAACCTACTTGAGGGTAAAGTATTCATAGTGGATAAGTAGAGCTGAGACGGGGAATATTACAATATTTTCTTCTTTTGCCACAAGAAGGGCTGCACTATAACTCTTAAGCTTGCTTATAGCTCATTGGGATCACTGTGGATTTTCCTTGTTATCCAGACCTGCCAAATTCAACTTCCACTGCCGACTGTCTTAATCACTATGTGTTTTAATCTCTGTGATCAAGAAAGGAAATTACATTGTTTTTTACTCCTCTTTCAAGCTACTTTATACCATAGGCTGCTGTCCAGACCACAGACTGGCTGCCTTTGGGTCTGATATCAAACACTGCAGATGGAATTCAACCATGCGTATTTTAACAAGTTCTCTAGGTGACTTCGATACATACTACTGCTTGAGAGTAGATGTTCTAGGATAAAACTCTGTCCCTTGGTCCTGTATGCAAGCATTCCTACCCCAAACTACTTTCCAACCTTATTTCACAGTGTTCTATATAATCCTGGAACGAAGGATCCATTATCAGCTTGTTCATGTCTTATTGGCATATATTATTAAATAATTGCTCAGTTTTATATAATAGAAACCTAAGTAGCATTGGCAGGAACAAAAAGGGAATTTCTTGGCTCAATATAGTAACTGAGATGGTTAGGAAATAAGTCTAGTTAGTTTCAGACATGGCTGGATTCAAGTTCTGATCATCAGAGAATCACTCTGATTGTGATTCTCTGTGTTGGTTTTATCTTCAGGCCAATTCTCACTAGGTTTACCATTCTCCATGTCTCTAAGTTTATGCCCTATAAAAGCCTAGCAGTCTTTATAGAAAAGAATGTTTTTCATTTCTAATAGCTGGAAATCAACATCTTCCTCAAATTGAGCTAAGAAGCCACAGGGAGGACCCCCAGTTTTGATTAGCGAAGCCAAAGGCAGGGGTCATTCCTAGAGCCCAGAGTATAGTATCACCTGAGCATGAGTGAGGTGGTGGTTCCCTCAAAGCAAAATTATGGCTGTGTACCAGAAGACTGGCTGGGTAGGCAAAAGAACAGATACCTATGGCCATTTTAGACTTGAAACTTGGGCTCGTGTATCTTAATGTCCCTATATTCTCTACCTTGTCAAAGTATACCTATCCCTAGAAAGCCCTATTACTATCCACCTCCTGCCAGGAACTTTCCCTGATACTTGCTGTCTGTGTAGTGTGTCACATGTCCTTATGAGTCACGTGACCATACACATGTATTTGTGTAGTCATTTCTACCAATCTGTGAGCAATCCAAGGGCGGGGCCACTCCTATAAGTTAAATCATTAACTCTTAAATTCTCTTCTGTACTGACCAAAGGAATACATGTATGAGTGAATAAGTGACATTAAGGATAACTGAATAAACAGAGAAGACAAAATAATAATCAGGCACGAGAGAGTCTGGTATGATAGATGGATTGTGTGAACAGTAATTGTCCTGGCCTAATTTCTGGCTCTGAGATTTCTCCCAATTCTAGGAAATAAGTCTAGTTAGTTTCAGACATGGCTGAAATGCTAACAATGCTAACAAATGTGTTGTGAGCACACACCATAGCATTCATCATTCACTACTCCTTTACCTGAGATTCAGCAGTCCCTGTTCTTAAATCTGTTGAAATGAAAGACTTGAATTTTATGATAAAATATTCGAAGATTTCACAACACCAGGATGAAATTATAGGCATAAAATATATGAGCTGAAAGGAACTTAGTTTACTGGAATTGGAGTCTACTCTCTTGAATTTACAGAATGTCCACGTATTCCTGCAAATCCTTTATCCTTTCAGAATTTCCTCTGGCCAGCTAATCAATATTTATACCTCCCACCAGCCACACAATTAAACAGACTATATATAATATATACTTACCTTGTTTATTGATACCTCCACTAAAATGTAAGCCTATGAGGATGAGCATTTTTGTTCTGATTTCTTCCCAATTATGGGAGAAGACCATTTTGCATCCATTTACAGATTAATTTATATTTGATTGCTAAATGTGCCTGTTCTTAGACTCTACCTTTGAACTGGTTTAACATCTGCTTGGCTCTTCATTAATGAGTTAAATAAAATCCTTAATATATGCTCCTTTTGTATCTGTATATGAAAGTCCTGATTTTACATTCTTTTGTTAAGTTATTGTTTTTTAGGGCGCCTGGGTGGCTCAGTGGGTTAAAGCCTCTGCCTTCGGCTCAGGTCATGATCTCAGGGTCCTGGGATCGAGGCCCGCATCGGGCTCCCTGCTCAGCGGGGAGCCTGCTTCCCCCTCTCTCTCTCTGCCTGCCTCTCTGCCTCCTTGTGATCTCTCTCCCTCTGTGAAATAAATAAATAAANACCTGCCTCTCTGCCTACTTGTAATCTCTCTCTTTCTCTGTGTCAAATAAATAAAAATCTTAAAAAAAAGTTATTGTTTTTTAATTTATTTTTAAAGATTAGAGTGAGCAAGTGAAGGGAGGGACAAAGGGAGAGGGAGAGAGAGAATCTTAAGGAGATTCTATACTGAACACGGAGCCTAACATGACATGTGGCTAGATCTCATGACACGGAGATCATGACATGAGCCAAAACCAAGAGTTAGATGCCTAACTGACTGAGCTGCCCAGGTGCCCCAGAAAATTATTTTTTAAAATTCACTGCTGTATCTTCAGAGTCAGAATCCTACTTGTCACATAGTAGACACTAAATAAATTACTTATGAAACACATTAATAGTTTTAATCAGCAACTTTGACTAGGAATGTATATCAGTCCCAGGTAGAGTTAGGGCTAACTTGAGCCACATTATGTGAGTACAGATTTTCCTCTTTGAAACCTCTCTTTCTAATTTGCAGGGTCACCTCCCATCAGTGTCTAGGAAGAAAACTTCCTTTTTGGTCAATGATTCAAACTGCCGTTTAAATGCATGTAAACTTTACATCAAGATACTAATCAGTGATGAAAGGCTTATGTATTAACCTTCAAGGTGCTTTATATTTTTCAAAGAAATAAAGTATATGGATTTGTTAGATTATTCAGCACCTACCACCCTCCACTTGAAGCTGTTAATGGAGGTAGAATTATTTCTGGACTTGACCAGCCCCTGCTAGAGAATGTTTTTGGTAACCTCTTACTCCCTCACACTTCAGCAGCATTTTACAAAGGACTTGTATTTTAGATTTTTATGTTTTTAATCTCAAGAGTCTTATGAGCTATCTGCTATCAGCCCCATTTCATAGATGAGAGAAATATTCCTGGGGGGATAAATCATTTTTCCAAAGTGGTACAACTAGAATTTGAATCTTGGAATTACTTTATATTTGTGCACATCACCAGCATGTGACAAGCATGAGTTTTCCAATTTCTTGCCCAGAAATGGATGCCCAAAGCTCTTTTATGATAGTCCAAAGTACTTTCGTGATCTTGACACTTCCTTTCAGGATGGTGTTTTTGGAAAAATAGAATTAAAGAACAGAATTTGGATCAAAGGCACACTTTGATACTATAAACTTAGCTGATACTGAGAAATTTTGTGAGTATAACCAAAGGACTAAAAAGTTATGTAGTTATTCAAACATGAACTTCAAAGAGCTATCCTAAAGCAATTCAGTAACATTTTTATTTCTGAGCACGTTAATAAATCTGCATTCTCGCACATCCCACCTTTACATGATTCTGGAATTCACCATGATAGGCATGTCTCTTGTCTGTTCTATTACATGGAAAGGAATGTTCTTCATGTAGTGGTTCAATTCTTTCAAACTGTAGGATTCTACATGACAATGTTAATAGCGGCTCCTGCTTCCAGGAGGATAGAAGTAATTTTCTCTATCCCTCCCACTATGTACAATAGAAATGCCTGGGCATTATATATAAAACATAAGACTCTGAGATGTGGAGAGAAGGAGGCAGACCAGCTAGATAGCCTGCTCAACAAATCAACAAATGGTGCTGGAGTAATTGGACATCCAGAGGCAAAATAACAATAAAAAAACCCCACTCTCGCATATTATAACACATTAAATCAAAATGGATCATGAAATTAATTGGACTACATAAAACAAACTTTTAGAAACAAATGAGAATCTTCAGTATCTAGGGCTGGCAAGCAAATTCTCAGACTTAATACTGAAAATCTAGTCCCTGAAAGGAAAAAAAGTGATAAATTGGACTTTATTGACGTTAAAACTTTTGCTCTTTGAAAGGCTCTTAGGAGGAGGAAAATAAACTACAGATGGGGAGAAAATATTTGCAGACCTTATACCAACAAGCAACTAGTCTCTAGAATATTTAAAGAACTCTTGAAACTCAACATAAAAAAGCAAACGATTGGACAGTGGGAAAAAGATAGAGACTTTTCACCAAAGAGAGTGCACAAATGGCAAATAAGCCCATGAAAAGATGTTTAATGTTAGCAGCCATAAGGGAAATACAAATAAATTCACAATGAGATATACCATTACACACTTACCAGAATGGCTTAGAGAGAGAGAGAAAGAGAGAAGGCAGCACCAAGTGCTGATAAGGATGTGGAAACCCTGGATCACTCATATGCTGCTGGTGGGAATGTAAAATAGTATAGCTACCCTGGAAAATAGTTTGGTAGAGTTTTGTTTTTGTTTCATCCAACTACCCTATGATCCAGCAATTACACTCATGGGGATTATCTCAAAAATAAAAAGTTATGTTTATACAAAAACATGTACATCTATGTTTATTGCAGCATTATTTATAGTAACCCCAAATTGGAAGCAACCCAGATTCAGTGGGTGAATAAACTATGGCATATACATGGCATATACATAAACCATGGATTGCTACTCAGCAATGAAAAGGGACATATTATTGATACATGCAACAATGTGGGTGAATCTACAGAAATTTATTGAGTGGGGGGGAAAACCCAACAATCCCAAGAGGTCACATACTATATGATTTCATTTATGTAACATTATTGAATGACAAAATTTTAGAAATAGAGAACACATAAGTGGTTGCTAAGGCTTAAGGAGAGGTAGGGGTGGGAGGGAGTGGGTGTGTCCATAAAAGTGTAACTTGAGTGATCTTGTGATGATGAAAGGTTCTTACCTTGATTGTGTCAATCCCAATCTCTTAACTGATGTACTACAGTTTTGCAAGATGTTATAATTAGAGAAAGATAGATAAAGGGTACATAGAATCCTTCTGTATTAAAATGCTTGTAAGTTAATCATCTAAATTTATTAAGTTTCTTATTAAGGTGTTTAGAAACAAAGTATAGTGCCAAATAAAGTGTTCAAGGATCATGAATGTTTGGTAAATGTCAGGTTAGTTAATAGGTTTCTGCATTACAAACCTTCAGAGAGAACTTAGGTGATTTGTGTGTCTCATGGAGGAAGCTATCACGTGCAGCACTTCCCAAATGTATTTAATATGGAGCATTTTATTTAAGAATATTATTGACATCTTGTTGAAATAGCATCCTGAGAAACATACATCCACATATATTAAGAGTTCGCATGTCTCAGGGACCTATGTAAGTGTGTTATATGACAAGACCATGGAATCCTTGCAAGAACTCTATGGTAAGGAAACTGGAATGCTGATAATTGGGTCCTACCCAGGGATTGTGATGCAATAAGTCTGGCATGTGGCCAGAGTATTGGAAGTTTTAGAAGCCTCATAAATGATGGCAATATGAAGCCAAGGTTGAGTGAGGAAGGCTCTAGGGGAAGTCTTTGGTCTGTGGACTAGCGATATTGGTATCATCTGACACTTATGGGAAATGCAGACTATCAGGCCCCAGTCCAGACCTACTGAGTCACAACCTATGTTTTAAAGATTTTATTTCTTTCTTTGACAGAGAGAGAGATCACAAGTAGGCAGAGAGGCAGAGAGGAGGAAGCAGAGCCCAATATGGGCCTTGATCCCAGGACCCTAAGATCATGACCTGAGCCGAAAGCAGAGGCTTTAACCCACTGAGCCACCCAGGCGCCCCATAACCTATGTTTTAACAGGTTCTCTAGACCATTCATAGATACATTAAAAAGTAGTGGTCAAATTAATAGCTAGTAAAGTTAGGAGATTTATACTCGATAGTCTGTATGGTACCTATGGCCTTAAAACCACAGTATAGAACGTATGTTTTTATCAAGTGCATTGGGAATAAATGAGTGCAAAGGAAATAGGCTAAGTATTTCACTGACTCCCATATGAGAATTGGTGCTCCTATTTGGTCTTGCGCTCCTGTGTCCATTATTGGGTTGGTGCCTTCAGTGTGGGCACCGTGCATAACAAAGACCCTTGATAACATGAGAGGTCTGTATACCATCCTTATGAAAGGACAGTGGAGAAGGGTCAGGGAAATTCTTTAAATGAGAAATGAGCAGAAGATGAGTATATAAAGGTTGCTACATAGGATAGGGTGTGGTCAGTACACAGCACAGAGGATAGGCGAGAAGGCAGAGTAAGTGTACAGTTGTTAGTTGTGACCCACATCATTATGGGATGGCCATACTGGCACGTCGATACTGGAATATCAAGTACAGGCTGACTGACACTTGGTGTGAAAACCTTTTGAGGAGAGTAAGAATTTGGTGACTATCAAGTCCTAGCTATGAGTTTTTGTGGCAAGTTAAGTTAGATGGGGTCTCTGTCCACTAGGAGCCCATAACCTAAAAGAAATTTTCTGTCTCCTTGCCTTTCTTCCATCTCTTCACATCTTCCCATCTCTTCACATCTTCCCATCTTCTTCACATCTTCCCATCTTTTCACATCTTCCCATCTCTTCCCATCTTCCCATCTCTTCCCATCTTCCCATCTCTTCCCATCTTCCCATCTCTTCGCATCTTCCCATCTCTTCGCATCTTCCCATCTCTTCGCATCTTCCCATCTCTTCGCATCTTCCCATCTCTTCGCATCTTCCCAACTTTGTATAGGATATTAAGTTAGATATTGGCAAGAAACAGAAATGAATGAGACCATTTCTCTGCATCAAGAATATAAAACCAGTAGAGAAGAGTGGTTCAAAAAAACCATTGTATAGATTATAAAGCCAAATAAAACAACTAGTAGAGATGGAAATTCCTTGAACACAGAAGGAGGAATAATTATATATTGTGTGTCAGGGGAGGGGATAGGACAGGCTTCACACAAGAATGGTGCAGTTATTATGAGCCTTACTAAGATTGTTGAGAGTTCAAAAGAGTGTTGTCCTGTTGATGAGTGCACTTGACCAAAGCCAAAATTGAAGGCAATGTCAAACATTTGGGACATTTAAAGAGGGTAGGAAGGAGCAACATTGTCGGAGCTTTTGAATGTTAAACTATGAACACCGAACTTTGTTTTGCCTGCACTGTGGAGGAAGGGGGAGGCTTGATGATGATGAAAGCCATCACTTAGCCTAGCAAAGAGCTGTAGGAACTTGGACACACATGGCCAGAGCTGGTATTCCAGCTCTGCCACTTGTTTGCCACAAACCATGGAAAAAAGCCCTTACCTCTCAAAGCCTCTGTTTAACCCATTTGTGAAGTAGGGATAACTCCCAGGGTTGCTGTAAGATGTTAAAAAAAAAAAAAAAATCCACGTAAAGCTCTGAACACAGTGCTTGGCATGTAGTAAACTCCTGATAAGCACTTTAATGGTGCGGGAAGATAACCCTGGTAGTGGTGAAATGGGTATGAGGAAATAGGACTTGCAAGGAGGCACAAAGACAGTAAGGACACTTGTCTGTCTGGGTTCCCAAGAAGCTAAATAATGCCATCCAGAAGCTTCATGTTCATTTAGAAATTGCTTTGTGCTGTTCTCTTGTTACAAATGCCCTGTACATCAGTTAGGCTCCCAGGGGCTCACCGATCATGGTAGAGTGCAGATTTCATAGTGATGGAGCCTATTTTATTACATAAAAAAATGAGAGATTGGCTACCTTAGCAATTCTGAAATCCTGCAATCACAGCTTATAGAGCAAGTGGATTTAGATGTAAAGGGATGTTTTTCTTTGTTAGAGAAAAGTAAAAACAGATTGAAGTTTGGGGGTAAATTGGGATAATGCTACTAGAGATTCTACAAGATACTTTCTTGTGTCAAAACTGAGTGTTTATGCGCAGGGGTGCTGTTAGCCTTTTGGAAGGATACTTTCGACCTTGGAGAACTGCATGAAACCCTGAGGTTATTTTGAGTCCTGCCATGCTTATTAAATTCCAGAATCACTCCTGAGCCCTTGTGATGACCAAATATGACCTCCTATCCTTTTGCAAAATAAAACACAAGTTTTCAAAGGTCCCCAGTGGGTGGCAGGTGGGCAGATGCCTAACAGACCTATTGTGATAAAGTGTTCAGCTAGAGAAAAGGCTAAATGTCTACTCTACTTGACTATGGCTTATTCAGCAGGTAAGGGCTGAACTTAGTAGTCTGACCTTGAACAAGAAAGTTACTCCTCTGATGCCTCAGTCTTTAGTTTATGAAATTAAAAAAAAAAAGGAAAAATTTAATGTAAACCTTTTCAGTTCTTACCATGCAGGGGCATAAGAAGTCTACCTACCTAAAGGTTTATATGATAATTGGCTCTTCAGCACCCTTTTTGTTACGTGTTAAGTGCCTAATAAATAGTAACTGTTTTACAAACTACATAAAATCAAATCTAAAATGGTATGGACTGTAAAAGTGCGCCATCATTTCATTTACATTACAAAAGAAAAGCTGTCAATTACATGGTCACACACTGCTCTCATTATTTAGAATATCTGTGTCATTATATATACTTAAGATTTATTTAGGATATTTTTACCCTGTTTTACTTCTGTGCATATTTTTAAAAAATGGGTGGATAAGCTCTTTCTAAAACTTGACAATTGGAATTAAACTGTTATGACTCACCTTTAACTCGATCATTAGTAGTGCTTTATAATCTTTGTCAGCCAAACCAGGCTGGTGTTTTACCAAATTTTTACTACCCCAAATCATCCTCTCTGCCATTAAGAGCAATTGAGGTGAAGTGCTATTAAAGAATATGTACCTGACTAAAAGCCATAGGTGCTGGACTCTGAGATGGCTTTGCAGCTATGTACAGCAAGCCTACTTGCAAGGTCTGCTTCAGGGATAATGAGAAACCACTGATTCACCTCTGCTTCACACCTCCCCCCCCCATTTGCCTCCTTCCCATTGAAAGAATGTCTCCCTCTTGCCTTCAGGATTGTCTTCTAAGCTGCTGATACCCATTCTGCCCTTTTGATGCTGACCTCTTGATGTTTCCACATGCCCAGTCAGTGATAACTCCAGTACAAACTCCAACCTGGCTTGCTTGACAGAGATTATAGAGGACTGTGGATTGCAAGTTTCAGAAATGTTAAAAAATAGAAGTTGCATTTGTGAAAAGATAAAATGTAATAAAAATACAAATTTAGTGGAAGGTATTATGCTAAGTGAGATAGATCAATCGGAGAAATACAATTATATGATCTCACTGATATGTGAAATTTAAGAAACAAGGCAGAGATCATAGGGGAAGAGAAGAAAAAAAAATAAGATGGAAACCAGAGAGGGGGACAAAGCATCAGAGACTCTTGATCATAGGAAACAAAGTGAGGATTGCTGGAGGGGAGGGTACTGAGGGGAGGGAGCAACTGGGTCATGGACATTAAGGAAGGAATGTGATGTAATGAGCACTGGGTATTATAAGACTGATGAGTCCCTGACCTGTACCTCTGAAACCAATAATACATTATATGTTAATTAAAAATAGTAATAAAAAATCATCATAACAACAACACAATGTGCATTTAGTGAAAGAAAAGACGTGCATGAATCCTCCTGCAAGTGAGAACTTGTCATCTAACTCCCTGTTTCAGTGTCACCTACAGACAAGCACCTGGAAACCTGTTAGAAATTGCAGACGTTGTCACCGCCCCGGATTTACTAAATTAGAACCTGAATTTTAACAAGATCTCCAACTGATTGGCACATTAAAGTAAAGAAATACTGCCCTTATTTGTAACATTGAATGTATTACTTGACAGGTCTGCTTACATTGGATGTCCCTGTATGCACAGGCACCCCTCCCAGTTCGTGCTCCCTGTCCTACTCTAATTCAGGTCACACCTAAGAACAAATCTTACTAGAATATCCTTTTGTGTGGGTTACAAAAACTGAGATGTTAGTAGGTTTATCCTCTTTACCTGTCTTACCACACTTAATGGGGACAGGCAGGAGGCACTGCTTTACCAGAACACACCCACAGCTATATTCTTTTCTGGAAGGCACAAGACTAGCAGGAGGGCCAGATTCTTCAATTCAATAACCGCTTGCATCAAGGCCTGCTTCCCCCCACCTCCCTCAGCGTTTATAAACCTGTTCCCCACATACATCCTAACAAGACTGGGCTTATAACCTGCTTTCCTGGTTTAGTGTGTGTCCACGTTTCAACAGTTGAATTGGCTTTTTAAAATGGAAAGTTGGGAAGGAGTAGCTCCAAAGAGTAGAGGAAAGCCTCAAGGCATCATTCCGGAAACAGTGTGTTTCCACCTCATTTAGCGCCTTATTTGGAAACTCAACTTTGTGCCCTGAAAACAGGCCCTGGCCTTCACTTTTGCTTCTCTTCCTTTCCAAGGCCAGTTTACAGCTTAGTTAGTAGAATCAGAAGACTCAACACTTTTGTTTTGCAAATAGCAAGGGTCAGCTAATGGCCTGCTTAGAGCCTTACCTCAGGGTTCTTCTGCAGGCTGAGTAGGGTCATAGTGGATCAGTCTGGCCCAGGTAGAGGAAGGGTGGTGTTGGGCAGCAGGGAACAGAGCTTCAGCTTCTGGGTTTCCTTAAGAATTTAGCTATCCGTCTAAGAAGCTGATCCTGTCATGTTCTTTGTGAAGCTATTTCTGGCATTTATCAACAGTTAATTTTCTAAAAATAATTCTCTTTGTGATATGTCTACTGCAATAACTTTTTCTCAGATTGTTGCCATATAGAATCTTCATTCCTTACTCTTTCATTCAGTCTTCTCATTCATCTTGAAGTATTTCTTGGGTGCCAAGTATTGGGACGGCAGAGAAGGAGACCAACTCCATCCTGACCCATAGGAGTGTGTTTTGATGAACTTTTGTGATCTGTTTAAACTTGAAAGCCCAAAGTGCCCAATATGTATTTAAAAGTGGAAGAATAATGGTTAAAGCCTTATGAATAGAATTTTGGGGGGAGTAATATGAATGTTTTCTTGTTAAATGTGCAGTCTCTTGCAGAACTTGGGCTTACTGTAGTAAGGGTTTCTGTAGTCCCCATCCCTCACCACAGGCCAGGGTAGAGAATCCTACTCTCTAATCCACTCCTGGATGGCAGCAAAGGCTCCCCAGGGGAAATGATCTCCAGTCGAGAACACATGATGTGCACTTGCACTGAAGCTAAGCCACAGGCAGAGGGAGACGGGCATGAGAGGATGCTTAATGGTGAGAGGGAAGGAATGGTTTCCATAGCTCTTAAAACGGGCATTAGCAGCACCTGAGAGCTTTTAATACATCTGCAAGTGTATGTGTTTCTTAGGGCTACTGTAACAAACTAGCATACACTGGGTGGCTTAAAACAGAAACGTATATTCTTTTAGTTCTGGAGGCTAGAAATCCGAAATCTTGCTCACTCACCTGGCTTCTGGTCATCGTTGCCAATCCTTGGCATTCCTTGACCTAGAGTTTATAACTTCCATGTCTGTGTCCATGGTCACGTGGCCGTCTTTCTTCTGCCTGTCCATGTCTTTCCCTTGGTGGTCTCTTCTGTGTCTGTCTGTCTTGTCTTATTCTCTTAATAAAGACACAAGTCGTACTGGATTAAGGTCCCACCATCCTGTAGTATGACCTCATTTTACATCTTAATTACATCTGTAAGGATGCAATTTCCAAATAAGGTCATGTTCATAGGTACCAGAGTAGGATTTCACTATCTTTTGGGGGGCAGATACTATGCAACCTACAATAACATGCCTCTGGTTAGATCTACTACATCAGTAGGTCTGCTAAGAATTCAAACATTGGCTGTGTACTAGGTATAAGATTTATGTTTTAAGAGAGGTGGGAGAAAGTGTTGAGAGTTCAAAGACCTGGACCCGTGGACCCATGGATGGAGTGGATGGGAACAAGAAAAGGTCAAAGAGATGCCATTACCAGAACTTAAATAGGGCTTTAAAGGAAGTAAAATTCTTGTATCTTTTCCTTTCCTATGTTTCACATGCTTCGGTTACAAGGTTCAGGGCTTTATCCACCATTACGACTATGTTTTGTAACAAAATCTTACAGAATAATTACTGTTGTACAAGGTGAAATAAATGCTTTATGTCAGCTATTATCCCTCTTTTTAAGCCATGGAAATATCTACTGTTTATCTCTTTAATTCTATTTAACTCTTTACCTTACATGGTAAAATCATTTGCACCAGCATTTTAGGCTCCCAAACTTAGTTGTTAAGAAAGACTCTGTTTTGAATCTAGACTTTGCCACTTACTGGCAAATATAGTCTTAGAAATTTATGTATCTTCTCTGTGATTCACTTTCTTATTATATATGGAGTCCATTACAATAGTAATAGGCACCTGATAGAGTAGTTGAGAAAACAGAATGAGATGCTGCATTGTAAGCACTTGAATGATGAGTAGAAGGCAGTAACTAAGTGATCGCCCATTTTATCCTGGCCCTTCAGAGGCAGGTGGAACCTTTAAAGGCATCTATTCTGACTCCTGATTCTCTAGATCTCAGAGTAAGAAAGAAGTTGGTTCAAGATCACACAGCAACCATTGATGATGCAATCATGGCAGTATAAGACAATCTCATGCATAGTAGAAATTATATTAGTGTAATATGTTCTCCTTTTTAATTTTATGTGTATCTCTATATAAATGGGTGAGTTGATTTTGAGTCAATTGACTTCAAGTTGTAGCCAAGAGAAGTGGTTTTCTTATGTCTAGGTAAGGATGATTCTAGTCTTTTAAAAATGAATGAAGATTAGTGATTAGGAAGGAATAAGACCAGAAAGAAGCCATGAACTTAAAATAGGATCAAAAACATTTTAGATAAACTTGTTTGACAAGATTAGTCTTTTAAGGGCAGTTGAGAATTTTGCAACAATGCCACCAACACTTTCAGAGGCCAGTGCCTGTAATACTTACATGTGAATGAGACTTAGTACTTTATCCACAGATGATCTATTATTTTAGTGAAGATAATGAATTATTTTCCCCATGTATTTGGATTTCAAGAGCGAAAATTCAAAAATGAAGAGGAAATCCCTGATAAGGAATTGCCAAATATTTTTCCCCTCAAATAAAAGTTTGACTAAGATAAAAACCTATCACCTATAATCACTATGATTTTTATAAGAAGGCTATTTTAACACCCCAAATAAAGGAAGTATGTGAGCTCAAAGTGAAGGATACTGATTAAAAAGGAGTATTTAGTTTTATGTTGAACTCTGTCATTATTTTCCTAGATTTATTCCAGGGAATGAAAAGTTTAGGATGGACCAACACTGTCCCTGACGAACTTTTAGAAACCAATAAACTCTCCTCCCCAGGGAACATGTTGCAATAACCTGTTGAACATTTCCCCAAATCATATGCTCCTTTCTCCCTGGAGGCCCTACTGTGTGTGCTTCCTTTCCTTTTTCTCCATTTTGCTTGGAGTTTGTGACCATTATGAACTACTCTGCTAGGCATGTGTCATATCTGCCAAGCAGTGTGTTGCAGTAGCAAAAGAAAACAAGACCCTCCAAACAAAGCTGTTGATGATCTAATCCAGGGGTTATGGATAAAAGTCCATCCCATTGGAGACTATAGTTTTACATAGAATTTACCTGGTGCATTGATTGGATATTCTAAACAAGCATAGGGTGGCAGGATGGGAAGGAAAATCAATGGAGTTACTCAGTGCAGCCTTCCCTCCTGTGCACACATTTCTTCTGTCTTTGGGTATTACATAGAATCATAAAATCCTCCTCGTTAGATTCAGGCTGAATAGATTTACCAAGTACCAATGCCAGAAACTGTACTAGGTGCTTTTTAGGTGCTCTTTCCTTAACATGTGTGGAGCTACTGTGACACTCTTCTCCCTGTCCAGATGAGGTAAGCGAGGTTTTGCAAGGCCCATGACTGTGTCCCACAGCCAGTATCCCCATGCAGATGCTCTTAACCTCTATTTTTCTTCAGAGGATGTTGATGATTTTGTAACCCAGGGACCACATTAGTGCCCTTCTTGTGTTGGTGCTGAGCTTCTGCTCATCCTATTAAAATAACATTCTTTTCTCCATTTCTGTTGATACTCCATCATCAGTGTGGAGGACCTGGAGGCAAGCAGGGCACTCTGACACACTGGTTCCTACTGGGGGCTCTGGAGTGGACTTGGGCAGTCTCCTTCTCTGTGTCCTCATTTGCTGACTGTAAAATGAGTGTCGTGGTAGCCCCTACCTCGTAAGGTTCTTGAGAGGCAAAGCAAGTACACTTAGCCCATTCCTTGACAAATCTTGATCATCTTTATTATAAGCTCTTAGTGTTACATAAAATAGGGTTTAAAATACTAATTTATAGATTTATAAATCAATTCAATATACTAACCTACTGTATATTGCATCCAATTTCCTCAAAACATCTGACAGCCTATATTGTACTAGCCTCACTTCTCTTCAGAGAAGTGAGCATGGTGATGGAGAGATAGTCTTGATGCTATATGGCTGGCCAGGGCCTTGAGGGTAGTAAGCACCTGGTCTTTGAATAAGTGAATACCAAAATTGTGCACAAATGAGTATGTTCTGGCTCAAGGAATTGTACATGGCACTCAGTATATGCAACACAGTTGTTTTTATTGTTGTGGTTAGAATATGTTATACTTGTTGATTAAAACTCTCAAAGGAGTGGCTAAAATCAGAAGTAAAAGCCATACATTCTCATGCTTTTTTTTTTCTTTGTATAAGTCCTTTCCTACTTAATACATGTTTAATGAAATAAAAAGTTACAGAAAATATATCTACATATCTAAATCACGTTAATTGGCAGAACTTTCAAAAGCATGAAAGATCTTTCCACATCTACTTTATTATTTTTTTCCTTCATGTCTTCCAAAATGGAATGGGCCCATGGTAGTAGCTCAATATATGAGTAGAGGGAGATTTTCACTGCAAACAAGTGTTTATCCAAGTGTAAAACTTTTGTATCAAATGTTAAAATTGCAGACTTCAGGTGGGGAAGAAACTCTTCCTCTGACTAATTCTGTGATTGTGCTTACAAATTCTTTGAATCTCTTTTGTCCCGTTTTAAAATGGGGATAATATCTACCTTAAAGAGTTGACGTGAGCACTAAATGGATATGAAGATTATTTGAAACACTTAGCACAATGCCAGAAACATAGTAAATATAGCTACTTCAGAGCATCCGGTGAAAGACATGCTTGCCCGTCTTCCACTAGATTGATTCTTTCCCTGTCACTCTGAACCTACAACCATGACCAGTGAGATTTAATGAGTTCTTAGCTCATCTTTTGTGAAAGAGAGATGCTAACATTTAATACTTCACAAATCTTATAGGAATTCTTTGATAAAATGAAAGAACATTCAAAAAAGAAAAGTTAATTTGGAAATAATTTAGAGTTGTAGCCCAACTCCTAATTACTTGCAGGTGACAATATTCTGTATCAATTACAAAATCTCAGCATTCCTTCGTCAGCTTTTAATCTACATCTTGACTATCTCTCAGCTACATAGTGGGTAGAAATTAATTTAAATCGAAATTAAATAATTGGGAAAGACCAGAAATAGGTCCCTAGAACTAATATTCCTTGGGAACAAATGTGGATTTAGTTTGAATTTAGAAGACTTGGTGGCAGAATAGATTCTTGGTTGCATGACAATGACTGCACTGAATGAATGAATAAGTTTCTTAGATCTTGGACTAGTTGCCCATTGAGGTCTCCACTAAGCCTGAGAATCAAAGAAATTGTAAGTCTGAATTCTCTGCTTTTTAAAAATTAGCTTAAGTTATTAGAAAAGTACAAAAATCCAGAGATGAAGTAAAGAACATGTGATTTCCTTTTCTTTATCTAGAAGGCGGGAGCAATGTTTTCTTCTTTGCACCTGACAAAGTCACAGGAAGAAGTAGTAGATTCTCTGCAGGGCAAATTGGTCTTACTTTTCTGTGCCAATGCACATTAATTCCCCACAGGATCTCTGTTTTTTCCAGTGGTGTACATTTGCACAGTTGGATTCATATATTGCTCTCAAGTGCAATGGTGCTCATAGCAATGCTAATAAAGCTGTAACTGACATGCTGCTCCTTGGAACTTCATTCCTATGTTTTGGCATTTATTTACCTCTAGAGCCTTCAACCTGTTACACAGGTCAGACACAGAGGAACCCTGAATCCACACTTTACAAAAGGATATTTGCATGTGAAGATAGGCTCTTGAATTTGTTTCTTGTCTTAAGATTCCTAACCCCAGCCCTGCCCATGTGTTTTTAGTTATTCTTTTCTCTTGAGCAAGTTAATGTTGCATTTTCTGTCACTGGCAACCCAAGTTTTCTGATAAAAAGTGCCTTCTAGGTGTTGGGCCCTGGCTGAGGCTCTGAGAATTGTATGGAGAGCAACCACTGTTGCACGTCTCCGTGGAGTAGATGGTTTACAGGAGCATACACGTTAATTGGGGAAGTACATTCATGACTGTGAATTTCCAAAACAGATCTACTCTAACAAATAGCACACAGTTCAATCAGAACGTATAACAGATTGGAAGAGAACAGCGGTGAAGACTTCCCTGAGAAAGAAGTCTATGAGCTTGAATATGGAGAATGACTAGGAAGTAAGGGAGCAGAAAGGGCAAAAGAATTCCAGAGAGAGAGAGAAAAAAAGATTTTTAAATAATAAATACTTTTAGATAAGAAAAAAGTAAAAAAAAAATCCAAAGAGAGAAAATAGCACAGGTAGAAGAAAACATGGCATAAATGTCCTGTGGTAGGAGGACTAAGGCATGCATGGTCAAGGAAAGAACAGAGGTCCGAGGAGCAGGCTGTGAGAATAAGGAGGAGAGTGGCTGGGGTGATGGCTGGAGAGACAAGTCAGGCAGATTATGGAAGGTCTTGAAAGCCATTTTAAGGACTTTTGTCTTTTTTTATAAAAATAATAAGCCATGTAGTCAATAGTCTTAGGTTGTAAATTCAAGGCTCATTAAGGCAAAATAGATTTGTCTAAGGTCGCGTATTGCTCCTGTGGCAAAGTTGGGTCCAGAACTCATGCCTCAGATTCCTAGGTGACCTACAGAAACAATTTCTGGTATTCCTTAGTGTTCTGAATATCCCAAAGGGACAAAGACCTTAAATGGACTTAGAAAATCACAAAGTTGCTACAGAGGTATATTCCCAACATAACACCAATTATACCTGTGAGAAGTTTATATGTGAACTTAATGTAATTACACATAGGACGTGCTATGACTTCTGGAAACACCTATCTACCAACAGTTTAAAAAGTGATACACTTATAACTTCACAGCCATTAAGACGGTTATTATGGAGAAAAGAAAAGAAAACAGAAAATAAGTGTGGAGGGTGATGTAGAAAAATGAGAACTCCAGTGCATTGCAGATGGGGATGTAAAATGGTGCAGCTGCTTTAGAAAAGAGTATGGTGATCCATCAAAAATTAAACAGAATTCCTGTGTGATACCCACAGGAAGTGAAAACAGGGATTTGAACAGATATTTGTACACTAATGTTGATAGTAACTTTATTTAAAATAGCCAAAAAGTGGCAACAACTCAGAGCACACAGCAGATCAATGGATAAACAGAATGTAGTATATATGTAAGATGGAATAATAGGTTTATAAAGGAAAAAAAAATCCAATGCATGCTATAGCATGAATGAACCTTGAAAACATGCTAAGTGAAATAAACTAGATTAAAAGGAAAAAGAGTGTGTAGTTCCACTTATGTAAGATACCTAGAGTGATCACAGTCATAGAGACAGAAAGCAGGATGGTGGTTGCCAGGGGCTGGGGGGAGGTGGGAAGTTGTTGAATGTTGAAACAGATTTTACTTTGGAATGATGAAAAAGTTCTGGATATAGATGGTTGTAATAGTTGCACAACGATGTGAATGTAGCTTCAGGTGACTGAACTGTTAAAATATAAATTTTATATTTTGCCACCACACAATAAAATATTAAAAAGTTGTAATGTTAACTGTTGTCTCCTTATATTTTAATATTGTAAGTGAATTTATAATACAGGTAAAATGATGCTCTATTACTTGATAAAATATAAGGAACAATTTATATCCTTTCTTCTGATAGTTTTTGCGTATAAAGGATGCTCTTTCTCCTGTACAGAAGCCAATACTATTAAAAGCTTTTTTGTTTTAACAAGAGAAGGCTTGAAAGAATAAAAGCGGTCATGAACTTACATTAATGTGTGTTTAATCCACCACAAAAAGAAGTTCTGCCTTAGGAAAGTTTCTGCAGTTCTACATTTTTGTTAAAGAGTTCATAAATAAGTATGGCGTGTAATTTTAGATTTCTGTAACTCTGAGATCATCTCCATACAAATAACTTAAAATTCAAAGTTTTGTTTGAATATTTACCCTTTCTCTAGGTCAGAAGTATGTTTTCAGTTTAAATTATTTAGATCATCGGATAAATTTCCAAATTAAGTCTTTTCCTAGAATGTCTCATGCTGGGTCTTCAGTTCTGGTGTCCTATGCTTGAGGGTCAGACTCCTGAAGAGAAATAGACCATGGAAGCAGCAAAATGCACCAATTGTATTTCTGGGCAGAGGTCTGTCCTCTGAGATGACCAAAAGTCTGAACAGTCCTTCAAATGTTAGAAGTTAATGGATGTGTTTCCTATGCACTGTCTTCCTTAGAAAATATTTCTTACTTGTTTGGCTGTTACTAATAGGACATGAGATCTAAACTTCTAACCAGACTGGACATCCTAGTGAACTCACATGCTATGCTGATGCCCTTTAGGCCTGCCCTCTTGGAAACAAACACATCACTCCAACTGTAACTAGCATGGAATGGAAGACAATTTTAACCTCCTTTGTTCTAGGCACAGTATTTTTCCAAACAATAACCTTTAACTTTTATGGAAGCCAGTGCTTGTTGTACTTATTTCTCACTTAAATTAAAACTTAAATTAGATCTTCTCATTCCTCTGCTAAAATCCCTTCCATTGTCTATCCATTGTTCTTAGGAAAAAATAGAAAATGCTTAATGGAAAAGATGGCTCATGTTTTTATACATACATAATTTTTTTTTAACCATCTCCTTTACCCTTCCTACCCATCTTTATGTGCTTGGCATCTTCCAGCCTTTATTACTCTCTATAAACTCTTGCACATTAAGGTGTTGAAAATGTATATTTTGAATCAAAATAAAAATACACCTAACAAAGCATTTCAGAATCTAATTTTTCCCTTAGGGGGGCATTCCACCTCTGTAACTTAATTCTCTGTCTTGAGATTGTCATATCGGGGAAAAATAGGATGTTTTAACAAAATACATTATATTCTTTTTCCCCTCTGTCCTTCTCTTAATAATAGTTAAACCCATTAATGTCTCTGGGGATATCCGTCTGATAATAAACATCTATGGCAATGAAAGGATTGTATAAACTTCCAGCAGAAACCATATCATTTAAGATTTTGAATTCAAGTACTGATTTGTTTTTAGAGAGTCTGTTGCCCAGATCTGTTAGATTCAGCAGTGAGATGGGATTTACCAAACTATTTTTGCTCCCAAGTAATAACCTTCCTGTTACATAACAAGTATATCACAGGTTTGGACATAGTTTAACAAGTTCTTTGATGTACAATATATCTCTAATCCTTTCAGCCATTCTTTTGAGACTGTTAGGGATCAACACTGATTTTTTAATTTTAACTTTATTTTTTTTCTGTTTTATTAACATAATGTATTTGTTTCAGAGGTGCAGGTCTATGATTCATCATTTTTACACAATTCACAGCACTCATCTTAGCACATACCCTCTCCAATGTCCATAACCCAGCCACCCTATCCCTCCCCCCAGCAACCCTCAGTTTGTTTCCTGAGATTAAGAGTCTCTTACGGTTTGTCTCCCTCCCCAGTCCCATCTTGTTTCATTTTTCCCTCCCTTCCCCCAACGACCCCCTGCCCTGCCTCTCAAATTCCTCGTATCAGAGAGATAATACGATAATTGTCTTTCTCTGATTGACTTATTTCACTTAGCATAATACCCTCTAGTTCCATCCACATTGTTGCAAATGGCAAGATTTCAGGTTTTTTGATGGTTGCATAGTATTCCATTGTGTGTGTGTGTATGTATATATACATACATATGTGTGTGTGTATGTATATATACATACATACATATGTATACCACATTTTCTTTATCCATTCATCTGTTGGTGGACATCTAGGCTCTTTCCATAGTTTGGAAATTGCAGACATTGCCAATACAAACTTTGGGGTATGTGTGCCCCTGCGGATCACTATGTTTGTATCTTTAGGGTAAATACCCAGTAGTGCGATTTCTGGGTTTTAGGGTAGCTCTATTTTCTACTTTTTGAGGAACCTCCATACTGTTTTCCAGAGTAGCTGCACCAGGTTTCATTCCCATTAACAATGTAGGAGGGTTCCCCCTTCTCTGCATCCTCGCCAACACCTGTCATTTCCTGACTGGTTAATTTTAGCCGTTCTGACTGGTGTGAGGTGATATTTTATAGTTGATGACTCTTAGAGAATTAACTGGTTTGTTCCAAAATGTGCTGACCACAGGAATAAGGGTGAGGACTTAGATCCAGCTCTTATCAGTCCATTGTGCTTTTTTGCAAGTGGTGTTTAATGCTTTGTTTTTATCACTTTTGAAAGTACCATGTTCATTGTAGAAAATGAAGAGAAAACAGTAAAGTATAAAGATGAGAAGTAGAAATACTTTCATTCCCACCATCTGGTTAACCACTGTTCACATTTTATTGTACTTCCTTCCAGGTTTCTTGTATGTGCATCCGTGTGTGTGTGTGTGTGTGCTTGTGCGTGTGCATACACGCAGTTATGTGTATATGAATTCTCACAAAATGGGGATCCTAATGCATTGTAACTGACTTAGAACAGGTGTGCAGCAATGATAATAGAACTCTTTCAGTGTGTATGTAATGTAACCTGGATCTCATTTTCTCCTCCTATCTGCTAAGAATGAAGAGATGAAATAGGGCCAGAGGAAATGCTCCGCTCCAAGTAAATCCCTTTCTATCTTCTTCAGTTTCTGAGAACATATTCCTGGGGACCTGAAACCAGAGAGAGTGAGAAATATCTGATCTATCAGGGCCAAATAGCTGTAATAGAAAGCAGACAGATAGACCTGACTTGAAACTACGAAATGTCATAGTCGGTGATTTCAAATAGTCTTTCAGAATCTGCAGGGTCTCCTGTCCAACTGAGGAGTAAACCACCATGGCACAAAACAGTGGCAAGGAGAGGGAGGGAGGCAGTATTGTGTAGACTGAAGCCATTGGCTATGGAGATGGACAGATGAAGGTCTGAAGCTTTGCTTTGCAGCCTAACTAGCCATGTGACATTACCAGAGGCTCTGATCCTCAGCTATCTCCTCTGTTAAATGGGAATAAATACATAGTTTGTGTAAATCATTTTTGTAATACTTGGCATATAGAACACACTTAACAGATGGAAACTTTAAACACATGAGATCATCGTACTGCTTGGTGGTATGACATGATCTGGCTCACTTTTTTTTTTTGGTGGGGGGGCACTTGGCAGAAGAACTTGGTTTGTTGGTGAAATTCCCGGATTCTGGCAGGGACTGTTATTATGCAGACTTTGCTCTCTCAGAGACAGTATTTGCCCCCACCACTCCCGCATCTACCTGGCCAGATTTGCTAATTCAACTCAGAGCATCTCTATGTAGGCCCTATGGTGTGTTACCTGATGTGGTAGGCACGTTGGATTCAAAAGGATAAATAAGAACATGACTTTCCCCTCAGAAGTGCTAACAGAGAAGTAGAAAAATGATGTGGCATATGCCCAAATGGAAGATCTAAAGTGCAGTGTGTATGTCTGGTGTAAGCGCACAAGATTTTATAAGGACTCAGACTTCATCATGCAAAGGGGGCAGGAACGTCCCTTCATGTCCCTCCAGAAATATTCAGAAAGTTGGAAACGGGCATACTACATATCCTCAAAAACTGATTAAAAGCCTGAGCACATCATTTTTTCCCCTTGGGGGCGGGTGGGGGTTGGGGGGAGCAAAGCTTGTTTGCTGTCTTTGCTTCATTGTTTCCTTCCTTCCACCCCAGAACTCCCCTGTAAACCAGATTCTAATGCCATAGTGGGGACAATACACATTTTTCCCTCCTCGAGTTTCTGGTCTACCATTAGATCCAGAGAAGTAGTTACAAAGTAATAATCTTGCCTAGTTGAGGTCAAGTAGAGAGTCCCATGATAGAACACAGAAGGGTCACCTCCCACCAACCTGGTGAGTCAGTGAGGGTTTCCTGGAGGACCAGACATCCAACCTGAGAACTAAGCAGTGAATAGGGCTTAACCACCATGGTGGCAGAAAGAAAGTTCTTCTAGTCTGGGGAACAGCATGTGCACAGACCTGGAACTGAGGGAGAATGACAGGCCATCAGTATGGGTTAGAAAATGAAGTACTTCCAAGATGATAGGCTTGGAGTATACATTTGTGGATAGAATGCACTAAGTTGTCACAGTGCTAGGCATTGGGTGAGCTACACTTTCTGTTCTGGCTTTTCCTCACTCCAAGAGTGTATCTGAGTCTGCCTTTATTTTCTAGTAGAAAATGAGTAGCATCAATAACAGACTGAGGAGCCCATAGAAAGTTTGGGCATAAAATCTTTGAGTATGTAATTACCAAGGACTTCATTTTTATGCTAATGCAGGAACTTCCCTTACTTTGAAGCTATTAAAAATAACAGGCTATATCATTTTTCCTCTGTGATGGTCCAGAGGAGATTGATTGTTCCCATTGGATGGGACTGTCTCCAGATTCTAGTGTCAAATCAGCCAGAGACTTATGTCTGGAAGGAAGGATGGCTCCAGCCTTTGATAGAGTGGACTATGGAGTCACAATGTGTGGGAATGAATCCAGGCTCTGCCATGATCCAGCAGTATTCCTTTAGGCAAGTTATGGAACCTTTCTGAGTTGTCCTATAAATCATAAACCATTTCCTACAGTGTAGGTTTGTGGTGAGGCACGAGGAAGGTGATGCTCTAGCTACCTAAAACAGTGAGTGGTGTGTAGGAAGCTGCACAGGAGAGCTTGTTTTAGTGGAGATGATTATTCATTTCCATTGGTTGCAAACTATCCCTTGGGGGAGAAGACACTAGGTTTCAGGTCTCTGTGTAAAGGGATATTTGAGTGTCTCAGCTCTCTGAGTAGGGGGGCTAAAGAAGAATATCTTCCTCTTTTGCATTTATTTGTTCCCTCATGACCCCAAAATAAAAAGTGCCGCCTCAAATGGTCAAGTGAGAGTATGTATCTTAGTCATTGAAAATCTCTATCGAAATCCCCTCCTTTCCATGGGGCCCTCCCCATTCTTAAGGGCAGCATTTTGCTACCAAGATCTGCATCATTGCATAACCTAGCAGTTCTCAAAGTGTGGTTTGTAATAACACCAGGACCTTGTGTTTTGTTTTGTTTTGTTTTGTTTTCTCTCTCTTTTTTTTTACCATGTTGATTTTGACTGATGATGGAAAAGCAATGGTGCGAAAATCCTATGGTACCTTAACACACAAGTCAAAACAATGGCAGCAAACCGTGCTAGAAATCACTGCATTTCTTATTAGCACATTCTTGCAATGTTTAAAAAAAAAAAAGCTAATTTAACCTTGTAATGTCCTTGATGAAGTAGTAAAATTTAATATTATTCAGTCTAGACTTTTGAGTACACATCTTTTTTATATTCTGTGTGATAGGATTGGGAGTATATGTAAAGCACCACCATGGTGGTCTCAGGAAAAATCACTCAGACTGTTGTTTGAACTACAAGCCAGACTAGCAGCTTTTTTGGGTGGAACTCCATTTAAATGGGGGGGGGTTGTCAAAAATTGTGGTTATGCAAACTAGGGTATTTGCTTAACCTTTGCTCAAAATAAACAAAGTGAGCTTGTCACCCGAGGAAAACAACTTGATAATATTTGTTCCCAATGATAAAATCTTGACCTTGAAGCAAAATGTGGTTTTAGAAAATTCAAACCTGCCTCTGCAGTAACCTTAGTAGTTTCCTTGATTTCAGATTGTTCTGATGAGATTGGAGGTAATATTAAATGATTTTGTCTATTTTGTAACAAAACCTGTTGACATTTACAAGATGTGCATCAGTCAGATAAACATGACTTTCCCAATACATGATGTTACAAAATCATGATGCATGGGTAAAAGATAATTCAAAGGATAATATGACCAATGGGCTTTAATGTAATAAAGTACCAAATTTTATTAAGATAATTTCATATTTCACATTGCAATAACCCCTAAATATTTACCACTTGTTGAATTTTAGTGTAGGATTAAAGAATACCCATTATTATCTTGAAAAGCCTATTAAAATATCCTTTCCTTTAACACCTATGTCTTCGTGAGATAGGTTATTTTTATTGAAACACATAAATAAAATCGTATCATAATAAATAGAAAAATATAGGTATTTTCCTTAAGTCAAACATTAAAGAGTCTGGCAAAAAAATGAAACTGACACATTCAGTAAAATTTTATAATTTAGAATTTTTTTTTAAAGATTTTATTTATTTATTTGACAGAGATTACAAGTAGGCAGAGAAGCAGGCAGAGAGAGAGGAGGAAGCAGGCTCCCCGCTGAGCAGGGAGCCCGATGTGGGCCTCGATCCCAGGACCCTGAGATCATGACCTGAGCTGAAGGCAGAGGCTTTAGCCTACTGAGCCACCCAGGTCCCCTAGAAGTTTTTTTAAAAATCTGAAATTGGCATATAGCAGATTGAATATAATTTTAAATGAATTAATGTATAAATAATTCTCTCTTAATTCCTAATACTGACCTATTGCTATAACCCACATAAACAAAAGCTATTTGGGATCCACAATAATTTTTGAGTGTAAAATGGTCTTGAATCCACAAAGTTTGAAAATCACTAGTGTAGCTAAAGATACTTTCTCTATAAAGGGGATTCAGAAGTTCTTTCTCTTAAATGCATACCAGGAGCAGAGAAACACAGGGAGGGCTGGGTGGTGGCTGGCAGGGTTGTGTAGACTTTTGTTAACTGTGTGTTTTTTTTGTTTTTTTGTTTTTTTTTTAACTGCTAAGTTCCTTTCCAAATTTGATATTCTAGAATTCTGAAGAATTCACTTTTAGGTATGGTTTTGTGGATTGGTAGGGGGAAAAAAGCTACGTAGAAAGAAAATGAGAGAAGGTGGAGGTAGTGTGGGGAGGTAGGTTGAAGGATTAGTAATTTAGGCAAGTCTCAGTACCCCCTGGAGCATTAATTTTTTTTTTAAATGAGGTTTAGTGTAGATGCTTTACAGTCCTCTCCCCCAGCTTCTGATAATTCATTAGATCAATGAAACTATTAAAATAAGAAGGAAACCCTAAGGAGGATTGCTCTCTAAATACCTTTGTGGAAATTGGAAAGGAAAACTTCAACATCTGGACTAAAGCTTCAAACAATCTGGTAAATTTTGATGAGCTTGAACTTAATCTTAGTTTTACCAAATAATTTAACGATTTGATGAGTTTTCCCCTGGAAGATGATAGTCCTTTCTGGTTGAACAAAATGCTGCTCTGGACCTTGGAAGGACCCTGTACTTGAATGATGACTTTCTGTGAACCCCTTCCTACATAGATGTGTGTTCAAACACTTTTTTACCTTTAACATGAATTGTTATATCCACGCAGTCCGTTGTGGAGAAAAAGTATCATGCTAATATTACACTCGAGGAAATGCAAGTGTGGAAAAGTTAAGTAACTTACTCAAGGTCTCAATGTGGCTTAATGGCCTGCTAAGTTCTTTGATCCCTGACTTTGAAGAGCTTGTATTTCACTGGGAAATAAACATTGCACATGTGATCCCTTTTGACAGTATGGCAGGAAAAAAATGGACACAAAGAAGGAAGATTGTTTTCTATTTTCAGAGCTTTTGCTCGACTGGTGCACATCACTTACCTTTACTGAATATGTGTATGTTTCCCCTACCCCTTTATAAAATAGTGCTAGCATCTCTCAGGTTGAAATGTGGGAGAGGAATAAAAGGATAGCAGAGCACACACACAGCATCTCACAGTTGGTCAGTCAGCATGCCTTGCTGTCCTCATTGGTAAGAGTCGGAGGCAGGGAAGATAACTGAGTTGGTATCTGCCAGTTGTGTGCCTGCCTCTAAAGTATTCATAGATTTGTGAAGGCTAGATGCAATGTTTTGGGGAGGCAGGTGTTTGATGGAATAGGTCCAGGATGAGCAAAATGAAGTAAAAATGTGCATGGAACATGGAGGGATGGGGACAAAGCTACTTCAGGCTCTGGCAGTTGTATTGGTATTATATGGGTGTTCCTGTACATGTTTCTTACCTAGCCTTTCTCCAGTTTTGTCTGTGCTCTTTCTACATGATGTCACCTGAACTTGTGGCTTGAACTACCCATGTGCTGTTTCCCAAGTTTTATACATACAAGCATGCCCTCCCCTTTGAACTCAGCACCTGTATTTCCAGTTGCCTTCTTGACATCCATTTCCACTTGGAACTCTGGCAGAGTCTTGGATTAAGCCTATGCAAAGGAGGACTCTTGATTTCTCTTTGCAAACCTGGTTCTCTATTTCAGTAAAGTACACTACAATTCACCCTATTGTGCAATTCAAATGCCTAGATTTCTACCTTTACTCTTCTTCCTCTTCCATCTAGCATCTAGTCAACCATCAGGTTCATATATCATAACCTACAAAATACACCCAGAAACTATTCACCTCTCTTCTCTGTGGCCATCTGGTACAAGTTTCTATAGTCTTTTATAAGGACTATGGTAATGGTCTCCTAAACTTTTCTCTCTTATTATACTCTTGCCCCCCACCCCAATCTGTCTTCTCATCAGTCAGAACATGCATTTGAAATATAAACTACTGTCATTCCCATACGTAAAATTACAGTCACCTTCCAATGACTTTGGACTAAAACTTAAGTTCTCTGTTGCCTCCTCCTGTAACTTGTATATAATTGATCCCTGCTCTCCTCTAGAACTCCTCTCAAGACATCACCCATGCCTCCTCACCTACTGACTCCAGCTCCACTACCTTCTTCCTGTTCTTCGAAAATGGCCAAGTTTAATCCTGCCTCAGGGCCTTTGCTTCTGTTGCTCCCTCCTTCTGAAATGCTGTTCTTTTAAGAACATCCCATGGATGACTCCATGGATGGCTCCGAACCAGTAGAGCTGGTTAACTCACCCCTGTGGACCTCAATGTTGGCATTGCTTTACTTCCATTATTTCCCCCCCCAGAACATCCTAATACTGAATGAGGGCTTCCAAATACTACTCTCTGTGCACATGCAGGAGGATAGACCTGACTCTCAAGTATCACAGTGTGCGTGCATTGCTGGTGCTCTTGCTGCTAGAACTCATCCCGTTCTCTTCCTCTTTATACTACAGTTCTATGTACTTGTTTGCTTGTTTAAGGAACTTTGATTTGTTCATCATCCCTTTTTAACAGGTAATATTTATTGTGCCTCACTAGCTAGTGGACCCTTTATATGTGTTATGTTCTTCAATCTCTACATCCAACCTGAGACCTGCGTACTAGGACTCTCCTCATTTTGCAGTTGTGTCCAAAGCTACACAGCTAGGATTTAAACCCATGTCTAATTCTAAAGCCTATTTTAATATCAGATTTAATATACTTACGAAGTAAAATGATTCTACAAGTAAACCTCCAAATCTATTATCCCTTTTTTTTTTAAGATTTTATTTTTTTATTTGATACAGAGAGAAAGATCACAAGTAGGCAGAGAGGCAAGCAGAGAGAGAGGAGAGAGGAGGAAGCAGGCTCCCTGCCGAGCAGAGAGCCCGATGCGGGCCTCGATCCCAGGACCCTGGGATCATGACCTGAGCCGAAGGCAGCGGCTTTAACCCACTGAGCCACCCAGGCGCCCTCTATTATCCCTTTTAATGAAAGTCTCCATCTCTAGTGCCTAAATAAATAATGATATTAGTAAATGCGGCACAAAAGATTGTTTTCATAGGGAGGGGAAAAGGACTTGTCTCCTCCACATTCTCTTATTTTTTTTTTCCCCCTTGGGCTGCCTACTGCTAAATGGTTTTTAAATAGCAATTTAACCACCCACAGAGAGACCTCGGTTTACAAATTTTCTTAGTGCACATCAGTGCTGTTACTCTTTCCCTGGTTTTGGAGGTTTGGTTTAGTTTGTGCTTAAAATAATAAATGGATACAATTTGTAAGCATAACACAAGTGACTAACTTTGAAAAGGAAAATGTGTTTATATACATATTTTCCTTTCGGTCTGTTTCTGTAGAGATGAAAAAATATCTGGCACCTGAAGCTGCAGTTGTAGCAGAGAGAAATCTCTTAAAATACATAGAATCACAGAATGCTGTAGCTGGAAGGGACACTGTCTGGGAGTTGGTGACAGAGAACACAGGTCTCATTCTATCCATGATCACGTAACAAGGGAGCGGCTGTGTGGTTGGTTATGAATCACAGTTTATTCAGTAAGGGGAGGAAGGCTTGCTTTCTCAGCCTAATTTTCCTTCATTTGTAAGATGTGAGCAGTAATAGTGCTTATCCCAGAGGGGAGTTGTTGCATGCTTCATATATAAATTGTTTATCATTGTGCCTGACCCACATGTGCTCAAGAAATGCCAGCTGTCCTGCTCCTCTCTTTCCTCGTTTCTCTCTTGGGTTGCATATCATTGTCTTCAATGACAGGTTTTTTGTTTTTTTTTTAAAGCCTTCTGAGTTTGTGTACTGTTTTCTCCATGCTAGATAATTGTAATTTTTATCTGGAAAACAAATGATTATTGCTTTGTTTTCTAGGTTCCAATAGATGTCACTTGCCCCTTCACTTCCAAACAACTTTTCTGATATCTTCATGAATCCAGACCGTTCTCTTCTCCCATCATTCCCACAACAAACCATGGAATGTTTACTAGAGGTCAAATACTGCACTTGATGCTTATGTGCACATAATTACTTTATTCACCTCATGCAGAAAAGCTAAGGTCAGCAGTATTGCCACTCTTCAGTGGAATACATTAACTGAGGGAGGCTAGGAAACGTATCCCAAGTTACGTGGCTTATAAGAGAGCCACGATTTGAAATCTAGGCCATTTTTACTCCAGGCACAAGTATCTCACTGTCTGTCACTCCTAACTGTCATGGAGTTGGTTACTTGTTTATGACATAAATTTTAAAATCTTCCATGATTAAGGATTAAGCTTAAGAGCCAATGGCGAAAACCCAGACCCATCATCACTACTGAGCTGCCTCTTTCAACCAGAGCAGTCCATTAGAACTATACCAAAGCCTGTAATTACCTGTATAATTCCTAACCAGACTCATGCACCAGGAGTTCTTAGATTCTGCCTCTCGTGTGGAGATACTGCTGGATAGCAGTTGATGTCAACCCCAAATGTTGTAGAATTCCAAAGTTTTATAACTAAATCTGATAAGCAAGAATTCTTATATCTATGAAGGAAGGTCATGCTTTTTCAGTGTGAATATCTTTTGTGCTCCTACTTTATAAGGTTAAATTATCCCTTTGGGCAGTTAGTTTCTGTTCATTGAAAAAAAAATACTATGGCATTCCTTAGTAATCCATTATATCTTTGTCATCTATGACTTTATTTCACAAGACTTACATTATCTTTACATCTTGCTGCTTATGTATTATCTATCGACAAGTGCATCATCTTTGTTAAAATTTTACCCATCCTTCAGATTTCACTTCAAAAGCTATCTCTCAGGCTTAAAGTCTTTCCTGATTGTTTCATTTACCCTGTCCTTCCGCCCCTTCCCCACCAAGACAGACCAAATAACTGGCAGTGATGGCACCTGCCCTTGAACTTCCAAAGCATTTTAGCCTTTCCCTCTTGTGACAATTAACATTGCCTACTTCAGCCAATAAGTTTTTCTGTACCTATCTTCATTCCCTGGAGTCTGAGCTTTAGCTCAGGATGCTTAGAGTTTACAAAAAACAAACAAAACCCAAAAAAACAAAACAAACAAACAAATAAGAAAACACCCAACAAAAATTGACATACATTGTAAAATGTTTATCTCTTTTAACAGAAGTTCGGAGTTAACAGAGTTCCAGAATTGCTTAATTTAACTAGTCAACAATTCTAAGAGTAGAATTTTTTTCTTTCTGTGAATCTCTTGGTTTTCTCCTCATGGAGGCAAGATGGCTGCCACAGCTGCAAACAGCACCTCCTCAGAGGTCAACATTTAAGGAGGGAAGGGAAGAAGTAGATCTATTGCCTCTACAAGCCTGTTTTCATCTAGAAAGAAAATATTTCCCCGAAGTTCTCCATTACAATTCCTGTGTGTCTCATTAGCCAGAGCTGGTTCACACGCTTGCTCCAAATCAATGACTGGCAAAGGGGAATGGGATTATCACCATTGGTTTAGATCAATTTAAGTTTAGATCAGTCAAAGCGTATCCCCTGGGGTTGGGGGAGGGGTCCGTCTTTGCTGAGCACGCTGCCATCTGCCTGATGAATAAAATTGGAGTTCTGTTAGCAATCAGGGAGGAAAAGGCTCTATTAAATAGAATCAAGCATTTTTGAATATATTGGATTTATATTCAGTAGATGAAATATTTGCCATACCTTAGATTTAGCTATCTCTGTATTTTTCACAAGGGCTGGCAAGATCTCAATGAATGTTTATTGAACACAGTTAATATTTGTTGGATAAAAAATGTTATTATCTACTATATGATAGGTATGGCTCTAGGGGTTAGATATACAATGGTAAGTAAAATTATATTGAACCCCTGCCATAAGTATAAAAATAATAACTAAGCTTACTATGTGGAAAGTATCATGCTAAAAATTTTACATGTATCACTTTAATTCTTAATCCTATACTATAGGATTAAGTGTTGTATAGGTTCTATTAAAATCACCATTTTTTCTATAAGAAAACTGTGGCACATGAAGTTAATCTTGACAAAGGTAAAATTCAAGCCAAGTTTCATTTGGATCCTTTTTTTTAAAGAGGTGGGGGAGAGTGTGTGTGTGTGTGTGTGTGTGTGTGTGCGCGCACAAGCAAGCAGGATGCAACCAGGGAGAGGGGCAAAGGGAGAGGAAGGGAAAACAATCTCAACAGACTCCCACTGAGCAACGAGCTGCCATGGAACTTGATCCCAAGACCTTGAGATCATGACCTGAGCTGAAATCAAGAGTTGGAGTTTAATAGATTGAACCACCCAGGTGCCCCTCATTTGAATCCTTTTAAATGATATATGTGTGTGTGTGTGTGTATGAGTACATGAGTGTAATAGACTTACCTTACTTGTTAGAGCAATAAGTTCTCTGACTTTATTCTTATTTGAAGGACAACTTTTATTATGTTCTCCCAGTCTTTCTTAAATTCCTTGAAAGACCTCTTCATCTTATGTTCAGGATTCAGGGGACAAGACTACTTACCTGTGTGGCATTTTAGATGATGCTCACCTTCTCTTATCCTGTGAATTTACCTGAAGACTAATCTCTGGCTTTGAGGAAACCCACTTGTAGACTGGGAGAGTATAATATAGTGGTCTGTTCAACTCCTTCTAGTTTTGAACCACCTTATGTTTATATCAACAAACAACACCAGAAAATAAGTCACCCTGTTTAATGATAAGCAAAGATTTAGACAACAGACATATTTTCGTAGTATAATATCTCTTAAAAATTGTTACCCATGCTTAAAAATGGAGATGTCTCGCACAAAATGTGGGTTTGCACCTAGTATTGGAGAACAGAGAGATTGGAGGCACTGGGGGTACATGCTGGCAGGGGGTGCATGCTCACAGGGCCACAGTTGGCAGGAACTGAGTAGCGGCTGCCTGTCTTGGATGGGCCAAGACCTCCAGTTTGACACGATAACTTACTCATTTTAGGTGTCTGCTATATTAGTCAGCATCTACTACAGCAAGCAACTCCAACATTTTAGTGACAACATCAAAACTTGAGTACAACAGCAAACATTTATTTCTTGTTCACGTCGTGGGAGACCTGTGGTTCAGCTGGAGCTCTGCGAAGCAGGGCTGGCTTCATGGATGTGTGACTTGAATGGTCCTATAGGGTCTTATGCAAAGAAAGGTCCCAACTTTGATTGAATGTTATGTTGTCACTCTCTAAAAATTCTTAATTTTTGCTTATTTATTTTTTTTAAAGATTTTATTATTTCACAGAGGGAGCGAGATCACAAGTAGGCTGAGAGGCAGGCAGAGAGAGAGAGAGGAGGAAGCAAGCTCCCCTAAAAATTCTTAATTTTTGAACAAGGGCCACTAGATTTTCATTTTTCAGCAGGTCCCATACATTACATAGCCTGTTCACTGCTAGGTTCTACCTATCTTCTCGCTTAGGGCTCAGACTGAAGGAATAGCCACAAGCAGAGCATGCTGTTCTCATGGCAGGGAACAGGAGATCATGTGTCCGAGCTGAGGCCGCAGGAAGTCTCTTAAAGCCTCCACCATGAACTGGAACAAAGCTTCTTTCCATGAGTCAGGTAAATCCCATGGCTAAGCCCGAATCATGGTCGTGAGGAAGTGCGCTTCACCCCAAGAAAGCACTTACACACCAGTCTCATACTGCACTAGAGTTTAGCACTCTTGAGGAAGTGACAAATTCCTTTCCTACATATCTGATATTCTCTCTAGAGCCAGTGTGAAAGATTGGATAGAGTGGCCAATAGGTAATGTCATGGGATCTATAAGATAATATCAAATGGCAGGTAATCAGTTTCCCGAAAGTTAATTGTTTATTCTTTAAAAAGTATAAAACCAAATATGCTGGCTATATTTTTCCTAACTAATTTTTCCCTGTTCAAATTAAAGACCAATTTGAGTCTTACTTGAAATGTGCCTTGAGTCATTTTACTCTAAGTGTTAATTTGTCTTCATCATGGGTATAGTTTTTTTCCACTTGGTTTTTCAAGCAGAGATGATAAAATTAGATAAATCAATAGATGATTTAGCTTTAATATTGAGATTTTTTGGTAGAATATTATTGCTCCCTAATTAATTATTTAATTCTCTGGTGACTTAGAGAAGCTTCAGTCATGACATATAACCCATCTGTAATGTCAGAACCTAATTTCAGGCTTCATTATTATGATTGAGATGAAGATTGTGGGTTTACGAATCTTTATAAAAATAACATATAGAGACTTCTAAAATCCTGTACCTGTTACATAGAAATTCTTTTAGAGAATGCCAAAAAATTCCTGTGTTACAGAAAAATCTATAGTTTACACATAATACATGTTTCTGAATCTGACTTTACGTTGCTGTTGTCAGTAACTAAGCTCAGACTTGAGGACTGTGGTTCTAGACCATGCATCTAGTGTATCGGTTCTCTTGTGACAGAGGAGAATGGGCCCTGATGAGGTTGGAGCCTGTGCAAAAGTGGCACAGCACTAGGGTTAATGGATTGAAAATCTGGTCAGGAATTTGTACTGAACCGTAATTCCATACATTTACCCTCTCCTATGCTCATTTTACATGCAAGGGATGAGAACTGAGGTTCATAGTAGGCAAGGAGCAAAAAAGAAGGGAGATAGACTTCCTGAGTCATAATTATTACTTTGGTTTTGCTGAGGTCTAGATTATCCCTGGTAGAAACTAGAGTACTTCCTTTCATGTACAACCAGCTCAGCTAGGTGTGTAGTTGTCAGATCCAGAAAGACATGGGTTTGACTCCTATAACTCTGCTACTTACTAGCTGGGAGACCTTGAGTAGTTCCATCAACTACCTCAATTTCCCCAGTCCCATGAGATGATAGTACATACTTTGGGGGTTGTTATGTGTATTACATGTAATAACTCGTGGAAAATATTTAGTATGGCTCCTAGAACATACTAGTCATGGAGATCCTGGAGCAGCCTCCTACACAATTTTGAATAGGTTGAGAAATAAAAGAAACACTAAAGACCAAAATATCACCTTATTTACTGACACAGGCCAGGCTGGAGAATGTGGCTTTAGATCCACTTGCCAAATGGACTTGCAAGTTCAGAATTGGTCTCCAGTTATAGCAGTGCTTGCCCAAGGCAGGGCCTTTCACAGGGGAGCCCCAAGTACCAAGGATGACATGGGAGAGCAGAGGAGGATTTGTGTTAAGAAGGGAAAGGAGGAGATGGATAGAATGTTCTTATTACTCTAGTCAAATTTGACAATCAGAAAAATCTCTCCACT